>PVIJ01017992.1:0-27664 GCA_004024925.1 Scalopus aquaticus | reverse complement strand
TGTTGGCCAAGATTTTGTTGAATATTTTTGCATCAGTATTCATTAGGGAGATTGGTCTGTAGTTTTCTTTTTTTGTATTGTCTTTGTCTGGTTTTGGTATTAGAGTAATATTTGCTTCATAGAATGTGTTTGGTAGTACTCCTTCCTTTTCAATTTTTTGAAAGAGTTTGTGTAATATAGGGATTAGTTCATTTTTGAATGTTTGGTAGAATTCGTTTATGAAACCATGTGGTCCTGGGCTTTTGTTTTTGGGGAGGGTTTTGGTTACTGCTTCAATTTCATAGCTTGAGATTGGCCTGTTTAGGTGTTCTATGTCTTCTTTACCTATTTTTGGGTGGCTGTGTAGCTTCAGGAATTTATCCATATCCTCTAAGTTGTTGAACTTGTTTCCATATAGGTGTTTATAATAGTCTCTGATTATTCTTTTAATTTCTGCTGTGTCTGTTGTAATTTTGCCTCTTTCATATCTTATCCTGTTTATTTGTGTATTCTCCCGTTTTTTCTTTGTAAGCCTGGCTAGAGGTTTGTCTATTTTGTTTATTTTTTCGTAGAACCAGCTTTTGGTTTCGTTGATCTTCTGTATTGTTTTTTTGATTTCCATTTCATTTATTTCTTCTTTGATTTTTATTATTTCCTTTCTTGTACTGGCTTTTGGGCTTTTCTCTTGTTCCTTTTCTAGTTCTTTGAGGTGGGAGATTAGATTGTTTCCTTGAGTTGTTTCTTATTTCTTGATGTGAGCCTGTATTGCTATGTATTTCCCTCTTAATACTGCTTTTGCTGTGTCCCAAACATTCTGGAAGGTTGTGTCTTCTTTGTTATTCATTTCTAGGTATTTTTTTAATTTCTTCTTTGATCTCCTCATTAGTCCAGTGGTCTTTGAGCATTGTGGGTTTCAATCTCCATGATGTAAAAGGGTTCCTTTTTTTCTTTTCATGGTTTATTTCTAGTTTGATAGTAGGTATGATTTTTATCTTTGTGTATCTGTTGAGGCTTGTTCCTTTACCTAGTATGTGATCAATCCTGGAGTATGATCCGTGTGCACTTGAGAAGAAAGTGTATTCAGATTTTTGGGGGTGCAATGCCCTATATATATCTGTTAAGCCCATGTGGTCTAGGTCTTTGTTTAGAGCTTTAATGTCCTCAGAGCAAAATTTTTCAAATGAAGTGAATTTAACCTGCTAAGTAATTGCAAACTTTATAGCAAAAACAATGTTTTTGTTCTTAGATTACTTATTAGACTGGATTATTTTCTCTTTACTGTCAGAATCATTGAGACTTTGATGAGGTGCCCCTTGCAACACATAAAGAGTGAAATTACAAGTTAGACCAGGATGGAAGTTCCCCAAACTAGCTTGGCCTAGGAGAGCAATTGTTAGTTTGACTTTCTGAGTGTTAGGAAAATTTTAAAGCACGTTTCATAAACAAATGAATTATTTTTTCAAAGAAACTGCAGTTTATAAATATCTCTGTATTTGGAGATAATTTTTTTATTGTTCTTGTATTCTTTTTATAATGGCTTAATGTTGTCTTTATATTCATCTTACTTTACATAACTCAAAGTAGAATGACATAAGAAAATAATGTAAGTCCAGCCATTGGCATAATCACTTTCTTAATTTATGAAATGATCATGGCAAACGCTAGGTACAATATTTGCTGGAGGGTTTACAATAGCAACCAAAATAAAATTATTCCTAATCATGGTATGATGAACTGTGAAACTTTATATTTTATCGAAGTAATTTTAGTTTATAACACTGTATAGGTTTCAGTTGTATAGTTTCTCACTCAGCAACTTACCAGCAACTTACACCCATTACCAAATGCCCATTGGAGACATCAGTTTTTATTGAGCTCCAGTATTTAGGTTATAAGTTTTGAGGTCATGCCATTGACCACTTTATTATTCAACAGTTTGATCTTGAGATGCAGCTTGTAGTAGCTGGGCAGACTCCTGGAGCTTGTTGCACATGGTGGAGGGGAAGGCTAGTCATGGGGGTGTAACTTGGGTGTAACTTGGACATGTTCCTGAATCTCTCTAAGTCACAGGCAGAGATTTGGTAGGGAAAGAATGAGTTTTACAAGAAGAATCCACCAGCTACTACTCATATATTCTTAGGAAAATCATTGAACCACATTGGATGTCAGTTTCCTCCTCTTGAGCAGTATCTTTGAGCTGCTTTGAGGGTTGTATAAGATTGCCTATGTGAAACCATTTCATAATTGCTAAAGCTACTGTTTTTCTCATTTGTGAAATGAAAGAATTCAATCAGGGAATTTGAATAGGACCTGTACTAATTTCCAGTGGCTGCCATAATAAGGTACCACAAATGGGGTGACTTGAAACAATAGAATTTTATTCTCTCATATTTCTAAAAGCCAAATATGAAATCAATGTGTTGGCAGGGCTGGACTTCTTTCCACAGCTCTAGGGAGGGTTTTGCTCCTCCAGTTTCTGGTGGTTCTAGGTATTTCTGGCTTTGTCAGCTGCCTCATTCTAGTGGCAGCCTCCTTTTTCATATTGCCTTGTCCTTTGTGTGTCTCAAATCTCTTCTCTTCTCTGCCTTTCTCTTATAAAGATACTTGTCATTAGATTAAGGACCAACCTAGGTAATCCAGGATGATCTCATCTCAAGATCCCTAACTTAGTTATATCTGCGAAGGCCCTTTTCCCAAATAAGGCCACATTCAGAGGCCTTATATCTTGGAAGGAGCTATCATTCAGTCCAATGCACTTGAATTTAGCACTACTGTCTTAATATTTTGTTATGGGTATTAACATCTGTTCTAAACTTAAGCCAGTTTGACTTGATATACATTGATTGATATAAAAGCAATAATCAAATTTGACATTCTCAGAATGTGCCAAATATGTATTATTTCAATGCCTTCATATGAAAAAGAGCATCTAGTAATTTTCAACAGTGGGAATAGGGGCTATATGCAGACAAAAACTGCTGATGACAGATTATACAAACTAGACAGAGAAACATAATTTTAAGCAGCCTGTGGTATCATAACAAAAAAAAAAAAAAAGAAGGAAAAAAACCCAAGTGTGTCCAGAAATGAATTGGATTTAAAGAAACAACTGTCATTACTGAGCCAGTTTTCTAGAACTGGTGTCCCTGGGTTTGTGGTTTTCGGATTTCTCATTCAATAGGCATATGTCTGCTGATCGAAAAAGCTTCAGTAATGGGTATATAGAGAAGGATATTAGAGAGTTACTAATAGTTGTATTTCCTTGCAGATTGTCATTAAAATTATGTGTGTATTGGAGTATCCCCATGTTTTCTCATCTTCATGTTAGAGATTGAATCACTAAGTAAGTCTAAGGACATGGAGTATGTCATGGGAACCACATCCACCAGACTTAAGCCAGGATGAAATGGACAGTAGGTGAGCTAGCCTGTTAGTTGAGTTGTTTTAAAGTACCGGATTGGGTCGATAGCATTAGTCACCAGGTGTCCTCCATATTACTTCCAGCCTGTGCACTAATAAGGTCAGGGATGACTCTCTAACTCTCCCATTCCATGGATCCTCCAAGGCACAGATAATGGGAAGTTGCTGGGCTGGTGACCACCCTGATATGTCTTCTCTGAACTTTCTACATTCTGTGGCTTATCGCCCATGCTGTACCAGTCAGTGACTCAGTCTCAGAACATCTACTCATCAGGACTTGTCTGGGAGAAGAATCTTAACTTCTCTGTTCCAAGTTGGTAGCATGCGCACAGCCATTCTGAGCTCTCTGACAGCTATTGAGGTAGGAAACCTGGATCTTGGAAAGCAGAGCTCTGGTTCTGACAGCTGTGCTCCTGACTGTGCTGGGGGACTTCAGTTTGTACTTCCTGCTCTATTCTCCATTCTTCTCCAGCTGTTGTAAGCCCAAGGAGGCTGATCTGTAAGACATCGAGGGTTCCCCTTGCTCTCTGATTTCCAGCTGGATTTAGCTAATACATAGTTTAAAATAGAGAGAGAGGAAAATGAAGTAAGGGCATTTAATTCATGTTTCTTTAGGGTCACCATAGGTTGGTCACATCCTAACTCATGGTCTCAGCTCCTGGCAGCCTTCTCTACATATCATCTTTGGGTGTCTTTTCTGGTAACATCCAGGCTTAGGGGTAACAGTGATGTCATCCCAAGCCCCTACACACCTAGAGTACTGCATCTTCTCATGTAGCTAACTTCTTTCACCTCCCCACATCTTTGTTAACTGATCTTTTATGAAATTCTCCTTAAATCATCCTAAATTAAGTGTGCCATCTGTTTTTCAGAGACCTTGGCTGAAGTATCATCTTCATTTATAAAAATCGAAGAATAATACCCATTTTAAGGTGTCTTCAGGATTAAATGAAATAACACAGGAACAGTTCAGCATAGCTGTGTGCTCAGTAAGTAATAAGTCAAGACATTTCTGGGTGGAGCTGGTATTGTACATTAGTTCAGTTCAATTCAATTCAATCTTACTAATATGTATTAACTCCACTACGTACAACACACTGAGCCAGTAATTTCACAAGCAACAAAGGTGTTTTAAAGAACTCATTATAGCTTTCTCCCTCAAAGAACTCAAAACCAGTAGCTTAATTTCTATCTCTGTTCCCCTCCACATTAAATCATCATTTGAAAAATATTTATTGAGGGCTTACAGTCTTGTGGGTCCAACATTAATAATACTTGGGGATGAAACAGTGAGAAAAATAGACATTGCTTACTCTTAGAGAGTGAAGAGTGTAGTGGAAGGAAAGAGACTCCAATCATATAATTACATAGGTGCATGTTGATGGTTATGTCTCACAAATTGTTATGTGGACTCTGAAGGAAGAACACTTGTCTATGTAATGTGCAAAAGCTAGTCTAAACCAAGATTAGGGAATGTTCTGTTGAGGACAAGACATTGGCTGAGAAGAAAGAATGAGTAGGACAGAGCTGAGCAAAGAGCAGATGGAGAAGATAGTCCCACTCAGAAGAAACCCCATGTGTAAAGACCCTCTAGAGAAAAGGGACACCATTTGTCAGACTAGAAAGAGGGCTAGTGGTGGAATATCCTGATGACACAGGAGAGGTGACTGTGGACCAGATAGAGGTTGGAGTTTAGCAACTATTGAAAACAGATGGTAATTAAAGTCACAGGCTAACTTCAGGAGACTATCTACTGACAGGGTCCATGAAGAACTCCAGAGAGATAAAATGCAAGCTAGAAGGATGTATGACAAAGAAACCAGGAGAGTGTTGCAAGAAAAAGGGAGCAGTCAACAATGTCTTCATGTTCCTGAGAAGTCAAGAGAAGAACTGAAAAATGTCTGTTGAGGTTAGCAATAAAGGAAGTTGTCAGTGACCCTGGCAAGAGTTCCTTCAATGGGTGAGTGAAGGCCAAGGATAACCTGTGGTGGCATGAGGAAATGTGGAGAATATTTATTCTCCTTGGCCCTTTTTTCATCTTCTCAAGAGTTTTGCTAAGAAATGATAGCTGGAAAGGTGTAAGGGAGTCAAGGGGAAAGATTATGTTTGTTTTTATATTAATATAAGAAGGATTTGAACATACTCGAATGGTAACAAGACAGTTCTAATGAAAGGAGGTAATTGAAAATGCAAGAAGGAGACACAGAAAACAGTTGGGCAAGGTTTACTGAGAAGAGTAAGGAGATGGGATCTGAGTCTCAGAAGCAGAATTGGAGTTGGGAACAGGGAAGAATGATCAGTTGGGGCACATGTACTTAGATTTCTAGTTTAGGCAGGAGAACTTGAAGAGTTTCTACCTGAAGCCTTTACTTGATCAGTGAAGTTGGATGTGACAGGCTGGAGGTTGAGAAGTGCTAAATGAGTCAACTGGAGATATGTCAGATATTGTTGAGGGCAAAGTGTGGTTTTATGAATTGGCGATGAATCCCATTTCTCCTATTGGTGTGACTTTACCCAGCAGTGCCCAGTGGAGATAGCAAATAGCTCAATTTATCTAGGCGGAGATGATGCAAAGAAAGGAGGGCAAGGAGTTGAGAGTATGGCCAAGAATGTCACTGAAATGATGTCTTGTGGAATATATACCACTGGAAAAGGAAGACTGGAACAAGGAAAATATTGGATTAGGAAAAACTAAAGAATAGATAACAACCATCCTGAGTTCTTCCCCTCACTTGCTTTATGAAAGCTTACCAGTCATCTCAGGGAGAAGTGATTCTTTTTCCTCCTGGTTCCTGAGGCATCCATGCACTATCTTCCCTCACAGATGCAACAGTTATTTGTATTCATCACATTCAACAAATATTTATTGGGCTTACCATGTTCTGCTAAAGAACAACGAAAAGGCCATCAGAACTATATATTTAATAATAAAATGCAATAATAATGATAATGATGATAATAATAATACCGAATTTATTTACTTGCCAGGCAAGGGAACACACAAATGAAGGAATTCACTGACATGTTTTCTGGAAGGAGAAAATTCAGGGTTTTTATTTAAAGAGTGAGGAAAAATAGGTTTCAAAGTGGTTATGCTAATTAAGGATTGACTCCATGCTCCCTGGGTAGGATGGTTAGGAAAAATCCCATTATTCTTTGGTCACAAAAGAGTCTTCAGTGAAGTCCAGTATGACTCTGGTATCATGGGTAAATCAGCCAATTAGAATCTGCTCAGGTGAAGCAGATTCAGACTGAAACCTCAGTAAGTGCTGCTCTAGTGAAGGTATTTTCCACATTTCCAATACAATGTGCAATTATCGTTCTGTTCCTGGAGAGAACACGGGCAGTTCCTGCCTTTCTTGGAGCTAACAGCCCATGACATGGAGTGAGGATCAGAAAAGTAATCAAAAACTTACAGAGCAGGGTGATGGAGTGGGCTCAGGGGCAGTAAGGACCCACAGAAGGTGAGCTGACCAGGCACAGGCAAGCTGGGCTTGGAGCCCTGCCTAATAACCAGGAATTACCCAGCACAAGTGATCTGGGGAAGGGGTGGACTGTTTCAGGGAGGGAAGCAGCAGGTGGCCTAGTCTTGAGGCAATTCCTGGACCTGAAGATCCCAGAAGGTGGACAGGCTAAGAACAGGGACTCATGACTCAGCTTCTCTGAGACAGAACCTTCCCTCCTGCTTATTAGCTGTGTGACCTTGGAAGTTCTATAGGTGTTCTTTGAGCAACATGGGCTTTTGAACCCTATGGGCCCACTTATGTGAGGATTTTCTTATGAACAGAGGATGTAAACTTAATGAAGCAAATAAATACAGTGCAGTACTGTAAACATATTTTCTATTCCTTATCATTTCCTTAATAACATTTTCTTTCTTTTAGCTTACTTTAAGAATACAGTATCTGGTACATATAACATGAAATATGTGTTACTATTTATATTATTCGTGTAAATCAACAGCAGGCTATTAGTAGTTAAGATTTGGGGAAGTCAAATTTTATGTGGATTTTCATCTGCTTGATGGTGGTGGTGGTGGTGGGGAAGTTGGTGCCCCTAAACTTAAGTTGCTCAAAGGTCAGTTGTACTTAACTTCTCCAAACCAGTTTCTTCACTGTTCATTAGTCAGAGGGCAATCACAGCTGCACTTTCAGAAGGATGGGTCGGATCAGATGAGATACCTTGTTTAAAAGCATATTGCTAAGCATGTAGTAAACATTCAGCAAACATGAGCTATTACTATTGCTCAGTGTCAAGAATGCAAGAGAAGGAAGGAGTTTTGCAAAAACATTTAGTTTCACATCCTTAAAAAAAAAAAACAAACCAAAACGAATGAAGAAGCTTAAGTGACATTCCTAAGGTGATCTGGGTTCTAGCAGCAGAGCCAGTTCTAGATTCTGAGTGTTATCCTTCTGGTCTCATTTGATGACAAAAGAAGCAAAATGTTCAGTGCTTGGTTTCAAATTAACACTTAATTGTTTACCACTGTATGTTGTTTGGCAAGATGGTAAACCTGTGTAAACTTTGGGTTCCTCTGGTGTAAATGGGACTAAAATCCTCAGTGAACTGTCATAGGGATAAAACCCCAAGAAAAGCAGCAAGAGCACACAAAGGACCTCAGCTCATAGTAACATTGTTAAACCTCTTTCTGAACTCTCCTCTCACTCACTAAGATTGACTCTCAAAATGAAGACATTGAATGGAAGCTAAGCCAAAGGTAAGCACCCAGTCTGACAGTGAAATGGTCAATACTTCCCTTCACATCCTTTGGTTTAGGCAGTGGCCTTGGAGAGCTCATCCAGCTCACTAAGCACAAATTCATTGTCACAGAGTAAGCTGCAGCAGGAAAAGCAAACAGAAGTACAGGGGGCAGCTGAAAGGAGGAGGAGTCTAGACCGAAATGTGGAGTTTGGTGACACACAGTGGTGGTCTTTAATGATCTGCTCAAGAGGGATTTTTTTTTTTCTCAGACAATGGGGAATCATCACAGGTTTTAGAATGACGGAGTGACAAAATATTCCTCAGGAGAAAGAAAGCACAAACGGCAGAGGTGGGCGATGAGGGGAAGGAGAGTGTTAAGAAGGGGGAGACAGTAGAGCTATTTCAGGAACAGAGTGTACATGACCTGCTAGGATGTAGAGGTCCAGAAGTGCAATAGGGTCAGTATGATGGGACTTTCTCATCAGACAAGTAACAAGTTGTCTGATCCAAATACCACCCTTCGAGCACCAGATTTATTCCATATGATGTCTTCAGTATGGGCTTTTGAGATTTATGCCTATGTACCCAATTCAGTATAATTCCCCTTATACCTTGAATTCTTCTGTAGCCAAGACGCTAGTAAGAAAAGAGTCCCTGTCCTGATTCCATCTTTCACAAGATCTCTGCCTCCAATGATCTTTCTCAGCTCCCACAGAGCAGTCCTCCAACTTGGCATCCCTTTGTTCTTTTTCTCTTCATTCAACCTAAGGTGTTTTCCTCTAGCTAGAGTAGGCTCCTGTAATATGTCACTTGTCATAAAACTTTGATATTACTTGGCTATCCTCCATGGTGCTTTTCAAACTCTCTCTGGTGAAGAACAAGTTTCTTGAAACATTTGCAGTCCATTATAGTTGCTTTAGAAGAATACAATAAAATTGAATTTCTAGAAAATGAAACTAAAATCATATAAAATAAAGATTCCAGTTTTTTATCATTACATTAATAGACATACATTTATCCTGTGAAACTGTTATAACTGTTTTGCTCAATTTCTGTACTTTTCATGGACAGGTGAACACTTAGAAGATCAGGCCCCGCATGGAGTAGAATGATATACAGGATTACATTCAAACTTGCACTGTTACATTAAAATCCTCCACAGTCTCAACCAATCTATTCTCTAGGCCGACTGACTATTCTTTTCTCATCAGAACTCTCCAAGTAGTCAACATGGCTTGCTAAACCGCTCCTCAAACTGCCTCTTCAGGTTTTACATGCTATTTGATGCGATCCCTGGTTCTGTTCCATCCTGGTGACCAACACTTGATACCTATCTAAATCCTAACAACAGAATCTACTGATTTTTTGGCACTAAACTTTTACTTATGTCTTCATTGAATTTAGGTGACAAGTACTAAAGTTTGTAATTACTAACATCTTTTATAAGTTAGAAGATGCAGTGTGATACCTTCAACATCACTTACAGAGGAATGGTCACCTATCTGAGCCAATAAGAGTTCAATATTGGATTTTTACTGGCACCAGGGGAAAAGTTGAGCTGGTAGTCCAGGTCTAGCAATGCCAATGGCTGTCATGCTCCTTCCAGGGGAGAGCTAAGCATGATGACACACGGAGGCAAGGACAGCAGAGAGATACAGACAGATGGTGTCTTTCCCCCCAGTTTGTACCCAGTTCTTCAAGGAAGACAAAGAATTTGTTCTTCTGTTCCTGGACTGTGTCTTGGAATTCATATTTCCCATGTCCTGCTCTTTCCTAGAGTGGCCTGTAAGCAATGAGAGATTGACATGGGGTCACAGCTTCTGCACTGTTGCCTGAACTCTGAACAAGTCTGAGGGGTTTTTTTCCAGCTTCAGAGTTCTGAACTCTTTATTGCAATGGTAAAACTTTCTCTCTGCCCCATCCTGCTGCTGTAATAATTAGACTCTTCTTACATCATCAGGAAGGGTAAGAAAAGAAAGCTAATTTTTCATGTAAAAGAATGGATTATTTATGGGGCATGAGTTGGAGCAGATGGAGAAGAGAAATGGTAGAAGCAGTGTGGTGTGAGAAGGAACTCAATAAGTGAGTGGGTGCAAAAGGAGACGGGAAAATTTTAAAACCTTGTCATATAAAGACAAGTTGAAGGAACTGAAAATATTTAGTGGAGAAGTAAAGATTTATGAGGAATATGGCAGTAGTTTTTATATATTTGACAGAATATCAAATAGAGGTCAAATTATCAGATAGAGACAGGAAATATTGTTCTGCTGAGTCTCCCTGCTCGATCCCCTACCATCCATCTCACACCATTTACATCAATCGGGTTATATCTTTCTCCAGCTTAACATCCTCCAGTGGCTTCTGACCACACTATGAATAGAAACCAGTGTTTGGCTAAGACCTGTGATGTTTTTCATAATCTGGCCTTTGCTTCTTTTCCCAACATTACCTTCTATGGCTCTTCCCCTTTCCCATGCTTCCTTTAGCAACAGCATTCTTCTTGATATTCCTTGATTAAACCAGTTCATTTCTACGTCAGGGCCTTTGTACCTGCTGCTTTTGTTGCTTGTTCTTCTACATGTCTTTCTATGAGCTCTTCATATCCCCCTTTCCTTTTTTGTTCAGTTTGGAATCAAAGAGCTAAGATAACTTCCTCTGATTAGTTTCTACTTCATTGCAGTGTTTTATGTTCTTCATAGTCTTCTTTGCTCCCTGAGATGGTTTTGTATCTGTATCATATGATTCTGTTTCTGACTCTTCTCCCACAAAGAAAATGTAAGCCTCCCACAGTCAGAGATGTGTCTGTCCTGTTCACCAGTGCAGCCCCAGCATTTGGGGCACTTTGGCACACAGGAGATGCTTTTCGTTGAGTGAAAGAATGAAATGGTTGAGCAATTTTGAGAGCAGATTTTTGAAGCTGTAGTCAGTAGGCTCAGATCCTGGACGCAGAACAAATGCCACTTTGCAGGGAACCAGCAGGCCATTGAAAACTTGGGGTTTGGAATTAGTAGACCAGGGTTTGAGTCTTGGCCCTTTGACTTCCTGGCTGGCCATGGGCCTTGGACACCTTTAAAAAAACCTCAGTTTCCTTATCTGTAAGGACAGAAGTCAAGTTGAGACCAACTTCATAGGGGTGTGGGTTGATTCAATATTGCATCTGCCTCTCACAGGAGCACTGGACACTTAGAAATGCTAACTAAATGTTAGCTCCACAGCTGGGCTGGTTAGTTTCTATTGCCCCAGAAATGACAGACCCTTCTGCACTGAGGCCATGGGAACTTCAGGACTCACCTAAGGCTGGGCATGCTGCTACATTTCATCTCTCCTGAGCAACATCTGGGTATTTCACTCTGTCACACTAATGCTGTAGGTGGAGGAGGGAAGGAGAGGCTTGAAGAAAGGAGTGGATGATGGGGCAGGGGCACAGCCTTCTCAACAGTCTGCCTCTGACACAGACCAGAACAGACCTCCTGGAGTTTGAGGGGGGAAGGTTATTTACAGGACTTGGAGTTGTTGCAAAATGGTGGTATCTATCACAGACCACTTGGCTCTGCAGTGTTGGGTGAACCGGACTGTGTTTAGTGATCAGAGTGGGGGAGACATTATCATAGCAGGTAAGGAGCAGCTGTGCCACTGGGTGGCTGCAGGCAGGAGGGAGGATCCCCTGTGTGGAGAGGCGTACCTTGCTCAGGTCTTGCATCTCTGTAGGTCCATCACCTGAGTGATGGGCTTTTGTACCTTGACCCAGAAAAGAGGTAGTAGCAGCAAACCCACATGATGGAGGGAACATGATTTTATAGCAGGTCAATAAAGGCTGAGGTTTTACATTCTCAGATCCCTTTATCTCCCTTTTGGATGGTAAGGGAATTTTTCTTCTGTTCAGATGAAAACAATAGTTGACACTATCCATCTGATGAAGTAAACATAACCTATCTGCCATAGGTTGGGTTTTTAAACATTACCTGTATTGCTTGTGTAATGAGGTGGCTACAATCATTGTAATGAGGTGACTACAATCATTAACCCTAATTTACAGCTGAGCAAAATGTTGCATAGTGAGGTCACTAACTTGCATAGGCTGACCCTGCTGTAAAGGGCAAGGTCAAGAGTCAGACACAGGTCATCTAGTTAGTGTCTGTGTACTTGATACACGTGAAGTGGCTTATTCCTATTGGGAGGTAAGGGAGATGGTTTGCCTTATAAGTGGTGGGCTTCTCCTCACTTTGAGTGACAGGGACCAATAAATGAGCTAGACAGAGGTCTCTTCTGTATCACTATTGAAGCTGGGCAAACTGCTAACTCGTGCCACGCTCATGACACAGTCAGCTGGAATAATCATTCCACTTTACAGGAATAACCTGGGATTGGAGAGATTGGGTAACTGGCTGAGGTCTTGAGACTGGTTAAGACTGTCATTGGGAATCCAGCTGGCCTGCCCAACCCCAATCCTGAGTTCTTCACCTCTTACCATGCATGGATGGTTTGCAAGGGATTAAACTTCAGAAGTGTGGAGTTAGACATTATGGTCCCAGCCAATCTGAAACCCCCAAGGACTGCAGTTCTGACAGTGATGGTCTCCTGAACAGAGCTCTTGTAACCAGCACCTAGGCCGATAAGAGTCATCGCATTTCAGATTTTATATTAAAAAAATTTCTCTTCCATGACTTCATCTTAAACTTTCAACACGCCAAAGTGTTTCTCATGAATAGTTGCCCAAAGTAGAATTAAGTGGACCCTCAAAGAATCTGCTGTCTCTGTGGTGCTAACAATGCTCCCTCAGGCTCTAAGTAACTTTCCTTCCTGGTGCACCACCTTCCTTCACCGAGTGCTTCCCCATCTGACAACCCTGGGCACAAGCATGGGCATGCCAGGTTCCCATTACTCAATCCAGTTGACTGCTTCCAGATCTCATCTTGCTGGACCATCTTCAGAATCTGACACGTGGGTCAGCTTTGTTCCTTGACTCACATTCTTCATTTGGCTTCCTGGATGCCGCACCTCTGGGCTTTCAGTACATCCCTTCCTTGGTGATCTCTTCCAGATGCTTGATTCAAAACACCATTAATCAATAAGGTTTTCCAATTTCTCTCTCCAGTGTGGATGTCTCTTCTTAACTCCAGATTCATAAATCTGGCTACCTACTTGATGTTCTCTTGGATGTCAACTAAGCATTTCAAATTTAGTATATCCCATAATTAAATACTAATCGTCAACTCTGACCCAATAATACAACTCCCCTGGACCCCAGTCCTCCCATTGAAGGCCACTGAATCCTTCCAGTTGCTCAGGTTCTGACCATTTCTTTTTTTTTTAAGATTTATTTATTTATGCATACAAGCTGGGGTACAGGCCAGAGGCGTGGGGCGGCAAGAGGGTTTCACCAGAGACAGAGTGGGGAGCAACACAGGCAGATGGACAGAAATACACTGCTGAGGGGAGCAGCGGTTGAGGCAGGAGAAGTCTGCCAAGCCATGTGGGAATCTCCCTGGCCAGCTCGCTCCACAGTGCAGCACTTAACCGCTGCGCCACCAGGGAGGCCCAGGTTCTGACCATTGCTTACCACTTCCACTGCTGCCTCCCTGGATGACCTTCTCTAGTAACTTCAGGAGCATCTGTTTTCTCTCTTCATTTAATCCTAACACTGTAGCCAGAGGACGAAAACAAAAGGCAGATCATGTTTCTCCTCTATTGAAAGCTCTCCACTGGTTTCCCTCAAGTTAAAGTCTTGCCTCACTTTATCCTCCAGGCGCCACACTGAAATCCTCCCCTCCTCCTTGGACCGGATTCCTCTACTTCCTCAGCTAGTTCTAGTTCGATCTACCCCCAATTGCTCAAACATATGACACATTTCCCACCTCAAGACCTCTGCACTTGCTCCTCTCTGTGGAAAGCACTCTTCTACCATCTCCATCTACTCCTCCTTCCTGTCATTCAGTTTTTTCCTCAAATGTCCCTTTCTCCATACACATTTCCCAACTCCTATATTACAGGGTCCCACCCAACATTCCCTGTCTCTGCCCCTGTTTCTTTTTTTTCTACATCGCTTATGACTCATCTAACATGCTAATCTACTGTTTGTTTATTTTTTGTCTCTGTTAAAATGTAAGGTCAAAGAAGGCAGGAGTTTTATCTGTTTTCTTTTTTTTTTTTTTTCAGGCTCTATTGCCAGGGCAAAGGCAGTGCCTGGCACACAGTAGTGCTTAAAAATGTTCATGAGTCAGTATATGAAATGCTTTAGAACAGCAGCCTTGTGGTTACAAACCTATAGCCGTGCCTCTGGCTTCAGTGTGTGCAGGAGACACGTTTCTGTGTGAACTAAAGTTTTCTTTGCAAAACATAGATATTGGACACTCAGGTCCCCAATATCTCATTAATTATAGAAATCTGGAGAAGCGGAGACCTGAACTAAGGATCCAGAGAGAGCCACTGGACAGGTGAGGGACAGGGGAATCACCTGCCCCAGGTGGGTCAGAAGAGTCTGGCGGGGACTGGCCAAGAAGGGTTAGACAGGAGTGGGAGAGGGGGTGGGAGACAGTGGGATGGAAGGAGGGGAGGAAGGCCCACGGGAGACCAGACCCAGAAAGGCTGGAGCACCGGCTTCTTTGCCTACCAGCTGCACCACCTTGACTTAACTTTCCAAACGTCCGGGTTATCTCTTGTGCGGGGGGGAGGGGGACTTTAGTGGTCGTGTTACAAGTAGCCCAGGGTCACTCTCCACCGTGCCAGCTGCAGACCCGAGCTGGCGCGGAGGCTCAGGGAACACCGCGAGGAAGCCGGGCTGCCGGCGGCCGCGAGGGCTCAGGCACCCAGCCGCAGGAGGAAGAGAGACCGTGACCCGTGACCCCGATCGCGCGGTTCGGAGGGGCGGGGTGGTGTGCTGAGGTGTTCCTGGGGGCGGGGCCGCGCGCGGAGGTGTTTTCCGGGGCTGGGGGCGGTGTTCCAGGGGGCCAGCGTCGGGAGATTCCCCAGGACACTCTTGGTGGGGACTGGGTCTCAGTCGGTGACGCTGCGAGCGGGGCGAACCCTCGGTGGTGGTTGATCCGTCTTCCCCAAGCGTCCCGCCGCAGGCACCTGCCGCCCAGCGCGGATTTCCCTGGCCTCAGCATGACGGACCAGGCGGCCTTCGACACCAACATTGTCACCCTGACTCGCTTTGTCCTGGAAGAAGGCAGGAAGGTCAGGAGCACGGGAGAGTTGACGCAGCTGCTCAACTCGGTGTGCACCGCGGTGAAAGCCATCTCCACGGCAGTGCGCAAGGCGGGCATTGCCAACCTGTGAGTCTGGACTCCCCGTCGCCGCCTGGCCGCATCTGGTCCAATGTCAGGTCTTTTCACCCTCCTGCTCTCAATCTGCCTTTCCGTCTGACTCTGGGAGCCTCTCTCATAATCTGTCTCTTTTATCCCCTCACCCTCGCTCTAACCCATGGGCACCTTGCCTGCCTACCATACCCATCCTGTCCTCATAGAAGAAAGTGCCGACACTGTTCCTTCCTATCCCTTGCTTTCCTTTGTCTTTCTTCACTCTGCTTGGTATTGGGGTCCATGTCAGGTTTCTAATCCATTATCTTCTTAACCCTAAATATATCCTGTTTGGAGTAAGGGAGCCCCTAAGCAGGCTGAGGGGAAACCTGCTAGACTAGCGATCTCAGGAGTATCAGTGCTTGTGTGCCAACCTGCCGTGAGGCTGAGGTGGGGCAGAGTCTGCATTTCTAAGAAGGTTTTCTGTGATACATAGTCTGGAGGCTGCCAGTCTTCAGATCACACTGTGTGTAGCAAAGGGATAAGGGGACATAAGGATTCAAAGAGCACTTCTTGTGAGGCCTTTTGTAAGTAACACATGTGCCTTGTTTTTTTTCTGTGTGCACATGTATTTTTTACTTAGACTGGTCCTCACTTTAGCTGAAGGGTACCTGAGTCTTCAGATTGCCCTTACTCCTTAACATTTCTCATGTTTAGAAAAACTATGGAAAGGGAGCACTATGCTTACAAATGATTGGAAAACGTGTAGGCCCTGCAACCTGGATTTCTTTTCTGGTAAGTTGATTGGCTTTGGTATTGTAGTGTGAGTTGGCGGAGCTAACTCTTAAGAAATGAGTGTATCTTGTTTATTTTCTGATGCCAAGCCGGGCTAGGCCTTGTTGGGAGCAAGATTGTGACAGATATGTTAGGAGGGCATGAGTCCATGACTGCTTCTTGGCCCTTCTTAATTATACACTTATTCTAAAGAGCCTTTGCTTTAGAAAACAGTTAAAATCTTGCTTTGAATTTAATTTGCAGTAAATAGAGGTGAACTTATAGCTTTGCCTGTCATTAAGGACCAGGGAACTTTTTTTTTTAAAAAAGGGTGCTTATTATTTCTTGTATTATTTAAAAATGCCAGTACTTTCCACAACCCTGAAAAGACTCAAATGTAAGATCTGCTTCGAGGTGTATCTTTCCCTTTTAAATAACTTCAGATAATGGAACATGAGATTTTGATTATGGGACCAGGAATAAAGGTGCTAATTTTGGATATATAAAATATATATACTTTTAGACTAGATAGTTGTGAATATCAGATTTTTAAAATGGTGTTGTTGTTATTGTCACCACTTAATAAGTTGCACTTATTGACAAAAATTCAAGGCATTTGAAAGAACACAAAGAGAAATACAAAACTGGTCTCATACCCATTCCTGGAGGTAACCTCTATTAATCATTTACTGTTTATTTTCCAGATGCTTCTTTATACACATATAAATTTATACATGAATATGTATTTACATAAGCCCACATATAAATGACAAAATGGGATCACACTTAACATATTCTTTTGCAGTTTGCTTTCATTATTCAGCAACATATAATGAACATCTTTCAATGTCAGGGCACATAAATCCATCTTCGTCCATCTTCGTCTTGATAACACTGTTACAATGTTCCACTGTTTAGACATATTATGACCTGTTCAGCTATTCCCCTATGTTTGGGCATTTCACAGTTTTACAGCTGTTTCAGACAGCTTTGTACCAATGGAACAGGTGTTGATGCTTGGTGATGTGAGTAAATGACAGGGGAGGGCCAGATCCCACACACTTCAGTACTCCCATGGGAAAATAAGAGTTCAGTTGTCTCTGTACAACATGTAGTTAGGCAGGCACCAATAAGACAAGATCTCAAGTCAAGGTATCCAAATTATATTCATTATTGACTTTGATATTCCAGATGAAAAAGCCAGTGTGCCTGCCAACAGCTTGTTTGTGCTAAATATTTGTCCTGGAAGGGCTTGTATCCACAGGGACAAGATGACTGCAGATTTTTAGAACTTCACAGGAACCGGTTTGTGTAACTTGACCATGATATCTCATCAAGGAAACATCAGGAGCTTAAGTATAAAGCCTGGAGAGCTTCCCCTCCCCTAACAGTTGCTGTTACAACTACTTTCATTGCTCTTAATAAGCTGTTCATAAAGTCCTAGAAGTTTAAGTTGAAAGACTCAGAAGTCACTTAATCAAACCCAACTTGTAGAGATGAGGACCCTGGCACCAGGGAAGATGAGGGGGCTTGGAATCAGCATTTCACAGTCATAAAGTTTGATAAATGATCACCAGGGAAAGGCTGCCCTTCACATTTCTGAAGCACAGTCTTAGAGGGGAGGATGGGATTCAGGGTCACAGTTAAGGAAAAACTCCCCATAACTTCCCTGATTTGATAACTGCAGACCTTTTCCTCTTGATGCTGACTAATAGCATAGAAAAGAACCAAGTGGAAAAGCCCATTTCCAGAATACCCAGTTGGTAACTGACTTGTTATTGATTGATTCCAAGGTAAATGACCAACCAACCAGCCAGCCTGGAAAGTCTAAGGGTCAGACTGAAAATGTATTGAAGAAGAGAGATGTCAAGCACTATAACTTTTAAAAGTCAGAGCAACTGCAACCTTAATCTGCGTTCACACTAATCAAAAAAATTGCCAAATAAGATAATGTGTGGCTGGCTATGCTTCTGGCATGAAAAAGAATTTACAATTAACTTTTTTGGAACATAATTTTATCTGCTGAGATACAATGCCTGGATTATCAATGATATGGTATCAAGGTGGGCATCACTGCTGTCAATCTCTCAGTCTGGAGCATCCTCTGAGCCCTGTTTCTTTTTTTTTTTAAAGATTTATTTTTTATTTATACATACAAGCTGGGGTATAGGCCAGAGACGTGGGGCAGTGAGAGGGTTCACCAGAGACGGAACGGGTAGCAGAACAGGCAGATCAGAAATACACTGCTGAGGGGAGCAGTGGGCAAGGCAGGAGAAGTCTGCCGCGCCATGTGGGATTCTCCCTGGCCGGGCGTCGAACTTGCGTCGCTGCTGCCGACAGCTCCACAGCGCAGCACTTAACCGCTACACCACCGGGGAGGCCCAAGCCCTGTTTCTATCTACAATCACTATACTTCCTTGAGCAAATTCTTAATACCAGGTCTCAGCAGGGGAAGCTGTCTTAGAAGTGGGTTTCCTAGAAAAGTGATAAAGTACCTAAATTTTAGTTTGAAGGGTCTAGAATAATCTATGGATGCTTCACAAACTACTGGAGGAAACTTAGAGAAGCGCCCTTCTGGTTAGGACAGATGAGGGACTTCAATGATGGTAAAGAGAAGAGGAAGAAGGGAGGGGTAACCACCAACCCTTTCAGGAGGCAGATCCAAGTAAGTAGTGAAGACAGTCATTTCAGTGCCGGGTGTGAGAGTGTCCCCTCCAGTGCCCTCCTACAGCATGTTATATCCCCGCCCCCCGCCCAAGTTCTGTTGAAGATAGCTAGTGCTACTTGCTGTGACCCAAGGACAGGAGCCACCTTAGAACTCTGGAGCATCAGTTACGAAGCTGGCTGGTGGTCTTGACTAGACAAGTCAGTGGTCTGGCACTGATTATGAAACCAGCCCCCAAAGCTGAAATCCATCCTGACACTAGGCCTCCATTCTTTCTGCTTAATGGTTATCCAAGTCTAACCATTTTCTGTATTCCGGCCTGGTCAGTTAAATCAGATAATGTGTGGCCACTTTGCTTTCAGTGTCACAACTCACTTGTTCTTCTTGAGGAATTCTGTTTCTCCAATAATGAAAACCTAGTAATCTGGGCCCAGTACTTTGTCCACCAGACATCCACAGAACCACAACCAATGGCCAATCTGCATTCCTCTATCCCTGTCCACTTCGCCCAGCAATCTCCTGCCAAACCCACATTCCTGTGCCCCCAGTTCACAATCCAGCCAATGGAATTCAACCATTTTATTTGTCCAAGCCTGGTTTCCCAAATGTGACGTAAGTCCTTTTCCCCATTTTTTGAGGAGATAGATCTGAGTCTTGGGGCTCCTACCTCTTGTTCAGTTGGGTTTGCAGTAAAGTCCTTTCTCTTCCAGCACCCTGGTACCATATCTTTGGCCTTTGACTTGGGGATAGACAAAGACCTTTGGGTAGACAAGCCTTTGATTTGGGGATAATAGATTTGTTTATAAATACACTGTAAACTTATAGTATTGATATTGTAAATATATTTCCTTAAGATTTTCTTTCCTCTAGGCAACTTTCCTGTTTGTTTGTGACGATGCGGGTGCCTCTCTCTTACTTCCCCCTTTCTAGTAAATCTGCCTTTTTAAAGTGTAAAAATAAAAAGAAAACAAAATAAAAAACTATTTTCTTTCCTCTAGCTTACTTTATTGTAAGAATATAGTGAGGAATGCATATAAAATAAAATATGTATTGACTATGTTATCAGTAAAGTCAACAGCAGGGTATTAGTACTTAAGATTTGGGGAGTCAAAAGTTATATGCAAATTTTCAACTGCACTGAGAGTCAGCACCACTAACCCCTGTGTTGTTTAAGGGTCATCTGTATATGAAAAACAAACTATTTTTTTCTTTGAATAAATTGCTGACATGAGGCTGTTCTTTGGAGTTATTACTAGCTGGCTTATTTAGGGCTTTTTCATTCTGCCACTTCCTTATGAAAAAACTCAACATATCATTAGGCTTGAATAGCCTCTTTGCAGGTGACAACAGGATCATTTGCATTAATTATCAGCCTTCTCCTGGCATCTTGGTTCACCTTTTTAGAGCTCCTGTCACTATTCTGACAGTATCTTATTCATTCAAAGGCACTTTTTTTTTTTTAACCTCCCTGGAATGTAAGCTCCATGAGGGTGGGAATCTCATGAGTCTTGTTCAGCAATGTGATAACAGCAATGTGTTCAGCAATGTGAGAATAGTTCCTGGGACACAGTGGAAGGCCATTACATATTTGAAATAAAAGAACACTCACACACAGGGTTCTAGGTGTCTATGAGTAGAAGGAACCCATCTCCCTAAGTGAGAGACCCAAGCAGGTGGAACTTGGCCAGAGTGTGAAATAGACCTTTCCCATGCCTTCCTTTGTGTCTCATCCATCTGCCTCAGCTTTCCTGGTGTCCTTGGGGTGTCCCAGTAGGCCTCTCCTCTCTGGGGGCTGTGACAGTGGCTTTTTCCAGCTCTCTTAAGATGCGGAACAACCTGAGAAGTTGAATGCTGCTATACTCATTTATTCAGCCTCAGGTTTCTGCTCTTCTCAGTGGATGCCATTCAGTTGTCCAATAAGCATCATGCTGGAGGCTGGGGACACAGTGGGTAAAACCACCCCCTCTGTCCTCATCCTCACAGAAGAAAAGGATGAGGCAACCATGCTAAAGTGATGGTGGATGAAGCCCGGGTGACGCCTTCCTTTGGGCTGAAAAGCAGACTAGAGATGGCAAGGTTCTTGCAGAGTGAGGTCTCATCCCCTTTCTGTCATGAAGCCGTGTTCTTTTCCATCAACAACATTCATACTCCTACACTAAAATTGATTTCAGTGGTGAAAATCTCAGGCTACAAAGTAGAGATAATTAGCACCAGTGGGGCCAGTGAGGGAAATGTGTTTGAGTTGGTTGGCCATGCCAAGTTCTGGTAGCTCTAACCAGAATTTGCCTCCTTTCTCCACCAGTGCTGGCCTTCCAGTTGAGGTGAGGAAGGGATTATATGGCAAAAGAACTGAAAGCCCAGGGACATAGGCTGTAGCTGCAAGCCTGATGGATCTCTTGGTCTTTTACCTAACGTAGGAGTGACATGGCAAGAAGAGACAAGTGGGTATGAGGACTGAGGAGGAGATGCTGTTCTCTAAGTGGGCAGTGATGCTGAAAGTGACCATCATTGCAAAATGGATGTGATGAGATAACTGGAGTTACCTCCTGGAGAGAGTCAAACCAGGCAAGGCATTTGTTTTTGAACAATTCCTGGTGTTTTGCTCAGACAGAGACAGCTTGGAGAAAATACATGGGAATTGTAGCAGCTGATGCCTTAACAATCAATTTTCAGGCAAGTGCTCCCAGCAGTCTCAGCCCAGGATACAATTACACTCACTTGCAACTGTTTGACCTTATCTTTGATGCTCTATCTTTTCCCTGGCACATTCCTGTCTCTCATCTTATTCTGTGCATTCTTTCTCTAGAACATTTCCCCTTCCTCTTTTCAGTGTTCCTATTCAATCTGTTTCCTCCCTAATTTTAACAAACTAGGATATATTTTGGGCAAGTTACACAAATTTGGGGGAATTCCATGTTTACTGACTTGCAGGTACCTTGAAAATTAAGTAGAAATTCCAGCCTTCCTACTTGCTCCATCCCCCTAATACTCTTGCCAGGGGCAGTGGGTTATCACCTCTCTCTGGAAGTCAAACTGAATTTCCCACCTCTTCTTGCCTCTTCAGTTTTTTTTTTTTTTTGAGAGGATGAAGTCATTTATTTGTTCAGTACAATATATCTCTGACAGTACATTCTTTAAAAATATTTTTGTGGGGGTAACATGGTTTACAAGGCATTTTAGAAGTTTAGGATCTCCCCCCCTTTCATACATGGTTGCCATAGCCCACCTACCACCACAGCCCCGCCTCTTCAGTTTTGATAAGACTATTAGTGTCTCATAATGAGCTTCCTCCTTTATAAAATGAGATGGTGGGACCAGGAAATATTTTTTTTAAGGAAATTTTTAGCTATAAGGCCATAAAATACCTTGGCTTATCTCATATCTCATACTCCCTGCTACCCAGAAGTTTCCCCTTCTTGCTTGCTGTGTCTCTCAACGACTGATCCAGTAGGCATTAATGCAAGCACTCAGGGAGAAAACTTTTTTCTTGGGGGAGGTGAAAAAAATAACTCATTTTGTGTATAAAACAGTTACACACATAAACAGATATATTTTATATCTGTAGTATTAAAATTAAAATTTCATGGGGAGTATGACTATGGAAAAAAGTCTAGAAAGTTTAATAAGGAGCAATACTGGAAAAAACAACAACAACAAAAAAAAACAACGCATGAATTTAACCACAAATGTATGCAAGTACTGGGACAAAGGTAAGTAATAATATTTCCTTCTCACCAGGAGCCAATCCAGAAGGCCCACCAATCTTGTTTTTTTGTTTCTTGCAAATAATGTAGCTTCTTTTCTTTCTTCTAAATCCTGCTGAATGCCTGCTTTCAGTTGGGTTCATAGGTATATCTGCATGTTCCTGTGATCATGGGTTATATTATCTGTGACCTTTCTTCCCTCTAGCTATGGAATTGCTGGCTCTACGAACGTGACGGGTGACCAAGTCAAGAAGCTGGACGTCCTCTCCAATGACTTGGTTATTAACATGTTAAAGTCATCCTTTGCCACCTGCGTGCTTGTGTCTGAAGAAGATAAAAACGCCATAATAGTAGAACCTGAGAGAAGGGTAGGTCTGCACTTCCACTCTTGGGGGTTTTAAGGGAACCATTTTTCTTTCTAGATTCATAATTTATTCAACCAAACTGGATTCCTAGGAATTATCTGAGATTCTTCCCCAATCATATCAGCCATCATTTCACTGATTTCACCCTATTACCAGATCTCAAATCTCTTCTCAACCGTCCACACTATAGTTCATGCCATTGCTAGCTCACTGTACCCACGTCCTTGCAGCATACTCATGTACTCACACTCACTGCCAGTTTTAGCTTTTTATTGTTATGTTCAAATCTCTTCAAATTCTGACTTTTGTTAATTATCTCTTTTGCTTCATCTAGAGCCACCAAACTTTGAGCCTTCACAATCAACTCTCCTGCCAATCTAAACTCCTTGAAATTGCTATTACTGATTCATGCACCGAGATCCACTGGGATCCTTATTACTTTGCTTGTTTTCTGAGGGCAAGGAATGAGTTACACTCTTCTCTGCATCCCAGAATTTAGCATATGGTAGAGGATTAACAAGAAATTATTGTTGAAAAAAATGAATGAAAGAGCACATCCAGCTTTTATAGAACAATACTATAGTAATTTAAAAACTTTGAGATGAGAAGTGTAGTTATATATAGGCTTATTATCTTTTCCTATTTGAGATGATTTGGGAATGTGAAGGAATAGAACTAAAAAATAACAATCAGGAGATGAATTTAAAAAGACTGCCTAATGCTCAGTCTTGACCTTAATAAGAAGAATAGAGAGTCACATGCATTTAACTTGTTTTACATCATTCCTTAAATCCTAGTCCATGTTGGATTCAAAGTTCATGCTGTTCTCTGCTGGGCTTTTTGAGGTAATGGGTAGTTTTAGGCATGTGGATTGAGTTTGTTTCATGTTCTCTGTAAGTCCCATTTGCAGATGGCAGTCTCTCCTGCATCAATCAGGGCGATTTGTTAAGAGCAGGAGGTCAGGGAATCAGAGAGTTGCCTTAATTTGATACAGAACAGCTAAAAGCCCCGTCTTGAAGTGACAAATTTGGAGGTGAAAAAATCCCCAGAGATGTGTTGGTAAACTAGCTCTTTAAATGTCTCTGATATGTAGCACTTGCCAATTTCAATGGTGAAAATATTCCTCCATAGATGACTTCAAAGTACCAACATGATACTTTGTACCAACAAGATATACCCATATGATATATCTGAAGGCAGACTTGGGAAAATATGCACACAATTTGCTCCTGAGAGATGATACTAGTCAACTCCAACATACACCATTCAAAACATGAATCTTTGGCAGTCCTACTATATCAGAGGATATTTCCTTAGGGAATTACAGTAGGGGTATTGGTGATTATTTTGTGCACTGCAAACTCAAGTGATCTATAAGACCTATATGAGAAATTTCTGGTAGAGTTTAATATTATCTTTGCTTTACCTATGGAATTTTATGTTTTTCCCCTTATGAATAAGGAGAAATAAGTGACTAATCTTATTTTATTTTTTTCCTTTGGGTACTAGGACTCAAACCAAAATTGTCATTCATCTATATCAGTGTAGGAAATTATAACTTATTTATCTGAACTCCATTAACTTCATCTGCACTTCTATTCTAGGTTGTGTTTTCTCTGCTTAATGATCTTTCGGTATTCATACACACACACACACACACACACACACACACACACGTTTGTGTGTGTATTATTTTCATTTTGAGTTCTACCTCATATCTTCCATGATGGTATAATTAAGACCCACATTTCTTGAACTTTCTTCTAAAGTCCCCTTTTTTATTGTTTAGTGCATACTCTCTTTTTTTTAATAATATGCTTATTTTATATTGTGTAAAAGTAAAATTGTGTCTCTTTTTTTTTTTTGCTCAGGGTAAATATGTGGTTTGTTTTGACCCCCTTGATGGATCTTCCAACATTGACTGCCTTGTGTCCATTGGAACCATTTTTGGCATCTACATGAAGGTAAAATGTAATACATCAAGCACTTGGTTTGAGACTGAAAGAAAAATTAAGGTTGCATATCTTGTTCTGTTTCACTAGTGGTGGAATCACCAGAATGTATATCATGAAAATCAGTGAACCTCGAAACAGGTTTATTTTTCAGCCTTTTCCAGCATGATGAAGATGCACTAAGTTATCAGAAAATGAAGCAGAATGTGGGTAGGAAGAGAAAAATATAAAAGAATGAAATATCTTTTAACTATTACTTGCTTTCTTTAGTGATGGGAAATGAAATTTAAAATAAGAGACAGCATAAAATAATTATAGCAATTAATTAAAGGTCAATTTTAAGTGACTCAAATCTAAAGAAATATCATCACACATGACATTTATATGAAAGTTAATTTTCATTCTCTATAAATAAAGTTTTAATGTCATATAGTCACTTGTGGACTTGTTGCTTTTGGCTGATTTTGAGTTGCAATGTAAGGTTAAGTAATCATGATGAGAGTAAAACCTAGAATGTTTACTGTCTGGGAAGTGTTTGCCAACCATGCAGAAAACATACTGGACAGTGCAGACACCCAGACCCTTGCCCTGGGTCTTCTCCTTGTGTAGCCTGGGCAGATCTCTGTACCTCCAAAGTCTCTCTTCCCTCCCTTTTCTTTAAGAGAGAGAGAGAGTATGTGTGTGTGTTGGTGGAAGAGTGCTCAAGTATATAGGGCACATGGCAGCCAGACTACAGACTGGGATCCAACTTATAAAGACAGCAGAAGACACAACAGGAGATGCTCACGGAGCTGCCGTGATGCCCCAGAGCAGCACTCAGACAAGCAACACTCAAAACAGCAGCTGCAGCAACTGAACGACCCGACAAACAGCCACACTCATGCAGCTCAGTGAGGTGCCCAGCTCCAGGTCTTCGCCTTCCCTACCAGGCTGCAAGAGCAGCAAAACTGGGAACAGTTTCAGTCACTCGGCTGAACTTTGACTTTGCACTACTTGCAAAGTCTCCAAACTTTTCCTCTCTGAGGCTGTCTGCTGGAGGCCTCCTTTAGAGGCCCACATCAGCCTCTGGAAGATCATCATGGTGGGGACAGAAATTGCTGATCCCCGAAATGCTGAAGATTCTCAATGCTGAAATCCCGAAAGCTGAATCCTCAAATGCTGACTCCCAAAGACCAAATCCTGGGGGCTGCTTCTGCAGTCCCTTATATTTCTTATCAGAGTCTCTACCCCAAACGTGACAATTTGTTTGCATTTTCCCTGGGGCTATCTATCCTTACCAGCACCCCCTCCAAGAGGGTGCCACCTATAACAGTATTTGGCTTCAGCCACCGGTTACAGTACAGTCACTAGAACCTGATAACAGTGACCTGGCCTTGCCCATGTGATGCCTGCAAACAGGCTGTAAAGGGACCTCACAGGGAGCATAGTCCAGCTCTCCATGCAGGTGCTGCTGCAGCTCCTCCCCGGCACCAGCCCACCTCTATGTGGAGATGCACAGAATGGGTAGAATTTCCCTGCGGTGTTGGGCTCCAGTGGTTGGAATGCTTGTGCAAATGTTTAGTCAGAAATTGGTTTCCCTATCACTGATTGGCCTTTAAAGCACCTGAAAATAAGATTCTTTTACATGTCTGAAATGGCATTCCTCCCCTTCTCCCCCCTCTCTTTTTAATCTTAAACATCTCTCATGTGAGATGATTTTTTAGATCTCTCTCTAATGCACACATTCTAATTGCAATGTCCTCTAAAAAATCCAGTCCTCACAGCTCAAAGCATAGTTTCAGAGGTGTTTTAGAAGCTTCAGAATTCAACTTTATTTCCTTAACTGAGCACGGAAGACTTCTAAATAATAGCCATGGAATGTAGCTTGCTAAGGTTGAAACCTACTGGCTTTATGGAACCTTGAGCTAGGTTACCTTGGATAACCTCTTTATGCTTTTGTTTCCTTATCTGTAAGAGGTAAGATACTGAAAATTAAGTGTCTGCCACATAAAAAGTGCTCAATGTATGGTTATTCAGACTGCTTGTCTTGTTTTACATATTAAGAGTCAATGAACAGTATCACAGGTCAAGCTAATATAAGAAAGTATGAAGAGGAGGGAGAAAGGAAAGAAAAGGAAAATCACATAATGGAAAGCCTGGGGGTTAGTACTGCTTCAGGTGCAGCTGCATTCAGGGACTCAAGACTATGCAATGAGGATACACTTCCTGACCGTCTCCAGTGCTTCCCTCTTCCTCTGGTGGCAAAATGGCTCCCAAAAGGCTGGGCTTACATCTGCTCCATCCAGCAACTCAAGCAGATATGTAAACTTCTTTTCAAGCAGTTCTAACAAGAATATCATCTCATCAGCCCTAATTTCTTGGGTTAGGTCATGTGCCCATTCTTCAAACAATCAGCATTATCTGAGGCAAGCAATTATCTGGTTGGCCAGACCAGGTTCATGTGCCCAGTCTGGAGCTGAGGGCAAAGGAGGCATTATCTTTTTTTTTTTTTTATTATTGTTATTTATGTCTTTTACATTTTGTATTCCCCTTGGGTAGCCCACCACCAATTCACCCGTGATCCGTCTTCATGGTCCCTTGTGTTCTTTTCTATTCCATTTTGTGCCCTTATCCACCCCTTCCCCCACCCCACCCCCTCGCTGAGTGTCTCTCTCCTATTTGGTTTCTCTATAGTCCTGTTATAAGTGAAACAATTTGATATTTTTCTTTTTCTTTCTGGCTTATTTCACTGAGTATGATTCCCTCTAATTCCATCCATGTCCCTGCAAATAGCATGTGTTTATCTTCTTTGAATGCTGAATAGTATTCCATTGTGTATATGTACCACATCTTCTTGATCCAATCATCTATTTTTGGACATCTGGGT
>PVIJ01017991.1:13925-27767 GCA_004024925.1 Scalopus aquaticus | reverse complement strand
CGGCGAGAGGGTTCACCAGAGACAGAGCGGGGAGCAGAACAGGCAGATCAGAAATACACTGCCGAGGGGAGCAGCGGGCGAGGCAGGAGAGGTCTGCCGCGCCATGTGGGATTCTCCCCGGCTGGGCGTCGAACTCGCGTCGCCGCTGCCAACAGCTCCACAGCGCAGCGCTTAACCGCTGCGCCACCGGGGAGGCCCTCTTTCATCTTTTAAAGTTAAATGTTCTTGGGGCCTCCCTTATGGTTTAGGGGTTAAGACTCAATGCTGTCACGTTATTGTTGGTGCTGTGGTCTCAGTGATCCTGGCCAGGGAGCCAACCCACATGGCGCAGCAGACCTCTCCTTTCCTGCCCACTGCTCCCCTCAGCAGTGTATTTCAGTCGATCTGCCTGTTCTGTTCCCCACTGTCTCTGGTGAATCCTCTCACCACCTCCCCGCCACCTCTGGCCTACTACACCCAGTTATTCTATGCATTAAAAAAAAATGTTAAAATTGCATGTCTTTTTCAAGTTTTGCATTTCACATTTCTCTGAGGTATTGAATATAGGGTTTGTTTTACATCATGCTGCATTGTCTTTTCCCTCTACTTTCTTTTTGCCTGTCTTTCATGTTGAAAACTTTTCTCAGATGTTTAATGATCTTTGGCTATCTGCTTATTTTTAAAATTGGTACGCCAAAATCTTAATGGCAGCTCTCCCCCCCCCCCACCTTTTAAATGGTATTTCTGTGATCACACATGGCATTTGCTAACTGCAGGCCTCCTTGAAGTTTTTTTTTTTTTAAAGATTTATTTTTTATTTATACATACAAGCTGGGGTACAGGCCAGAGGCATGGGGCGGCGAGAGGGTTCACCAGAGACAGAGCGGGGAGCAGAACAGGCAGATCAGAAATACACTGCTGAGGGGAGCAGCAGGCGAGGCAGGAGAGGTCTGCCGCGCCATGTGGGATTCTCCCTGGCCTGGTGTCTAACTCGCGTCGCCGCTGCCGACAGCTCAACAGCGCAGCGCTTAACCGCTGCGCCACCGGGGAGGCCCCCTCCTTGAAGTTTTACTAGGATACCTGTGATGTCATTAACTGTAGATTTTTGCTCTTAGGCTAATCAGATTCCCAAGAGTATAAGCCCATTATACTGTGAGCCAAGGGAGGGCAAAGTGCTTTAATATACAAGTTTTAGAGAGACTTTAATTTCACCATTCTGTTTTCAGTGTTACGCAGATTCTCAGTTGTCCTAGAAAATCTCTGCCTAGAGGAACAGTCATCTAGTAGTACAAGGTGAGGAGAAAGTGTGAGAAATTGGAAGGAGGCTAGGTTTATTAAACTTGTTGCCAGTCTTGTTTTCAGCTTTGCCTTCGCCTGCACTTACAAAATTTCCTGGTAGTGCGTGTCCTGAGTTTTTTGTTGGAAATCAGTTTTCTTTTCACTGCTGGCTTAAGTTTAAAAGCTTTTTCAGGTGCTAAATCACTTATCACGTGTCCTGCATTCCAGCTTCTAAAATTTGGTTGCCATGGTTTTATCTTGTGTTCTTTTTGTTCTTGTGAGTTCACACCCTTTAAATAATAATCCCTTTACTATCATTTAGTGAAGTTTCAGGAGGAGTGGGCAAACTGTTTTAAATCTTGTCTGAGAGTTCTTTGAATTTTTTTTTTTAGGTGAAATTTACATACCATACAATTTAGTGTATTTATAACGTGCAACCACCAGGACTCTGTCTAGTTTCAAAAATATTTCGTCACCTGTTACAAGTGCCCCATACACATTAAGTAATCATTCCCCATTCTCTCCCTCCCATCCTCTGGTAACCTCTAATCTGCTTTCTGGCTTTATGACTTTGTCTATTCTAAACATATTACTTAAAAGGCTTTGTAACAGTATGTGATCTTTTGTGTTTTGATTTCTTTCCCTTTGCATAAAGTTTTCTAGGTTCATGGTTTGCAGCATCTGACAATACTTTGCTACTTTTTATGGTTAAATAATATTCCACTGTATGCATGCAACATAATTTGCTTCTCCAGCTATTGACATTACTATGAGTAATGTCATAAACATTTGTGTACAAGTTTCTGTGAGGACACATTTTTTGCATTCTCTGTGGTATATACCCAGAGATAGGTTTGATGGGTCCTAAGGTAATCTTGTGTTTAATTTTTTGGGGTACTGCCACAGTATTTTCTGCAGTGACTGCACCATTTTACTATGCCACCGTTAATGTATAATGGTTTCTGTCTCTCCACATTTTGTCCAACAGTTATATTCCGTTTTTTTTTTTTCTTTTCCATTTTTTTGGGTTGTTTTATTTAAAACCATCCTACTGTGTGAATGATACCTCTTTGTCATTTTGATTTGCATTTCCTTAATGACCAGTGATGTTGAATATCACTTCCTGTACTTGCAGGCAGTTTGTGTATTTTCTTTGAGGAAAGTTCTATTCAAATTCTTTGCTCATTTTTTTTTAAAGATTTATTTTTTATTTATACATACAAGCTGGGGTACAGGCCAGAGGTGTGGGGTGGCGAGAGGGTTCACCAGAGACAGAGCAGGTAGCAGAACGGGCAGATCAGAAATACACTGCTGAGGGGAGCAGCGGGCGAGGCAGGAGAGGTCTGCCACACCATGTGGGATTCTCCCCGGCCGGGCATCGAACTCGTGTCGCCGCTGCCAACAGCTCCACAGTGCAGCGCTTAACCACTGCACCACCGGGGAGGCCCTCTTTGCTCATTTTTAAGTTGGATTATTTATCCTTTTGTTGTTGAGTTGTAAGAGTTTTTAATACATTTATGGATGCTAAATATTATCATATATATGATTTACAAATATTTTCTCCCATTTTGTAATTGTCTTCATTTCTTGATAGCATCTTTTGATGCCCAACAATTTTTAACTTTTATGAAACTTTTTTTTTCAGTTTCTCTTGCTGCTCATGCTTCTAGTGTCAAGTCTAAGAATCTAATGCCAAATCAAAGTCATGAAGTTACATCTATATGTTTTCTTCTAAGAGTTTTGTGATTTTAGTTTTTGTACTGAAATAGAGGATCAACTTAGTTCTTTTGTATGTGGTTATCCAGTAGTGCAACCACTGTTCGTTGAAGGAACTATTCTTTCCCTGTTGAATTATCTTAGTAGCCTTGTCAAAAATCAATTGGCCATAGATGTTTTTGGGTTTATTTCTGGAATCTCAATTTTTTTCTGTTAGTTTATGTCTGTCCTATGTCAGTATCACACTGTTTTGACTGTTACTTTATGTTGTTTTACTAGTGTTGGGTAGTATATTTTGAGTTGTAAAGTGTGAGTTGAGTCCTCTTGCATTTTCTTTTCAATATTATTTTGGTGGTTCTGAGCTCTTTGCAATTCTATGTAGAGTTGAGGATTTGTCTTTCATTTTTGCATGAAAAAACCCACTAAACATTTGATAGAGATTGCATTGAATTTGTAGATTGCTTTGTGGAGTATGGCCATGTTGATATTAAGTCTTCCAGTTCACTAACATGAGAAATCTTAACATTTAATTTCTTTCATCAGTACTTTGTAGTTGTTAGTGTACACGTTTTTCACCTCTTTGGCTAACTTCTAAGTATTCTTCTGGAGGCTATTATTAATGTCTTTTTTTTTGATTTCCTTTTTGGATTGTTCATTGCTGTTGTTTAGAAGCGCAAGTGACTTTCCTAAATTTGTTTAGGGTGCATGAGTGTTCTCTTTTCTCCACATTCTCACCAAAGTTCGTTACTTTCTGGTTTTTTTTGGAGGTAACTGTTCTGACTGGTGTGAGCTATTTCACCTTGGTTTTGATTTACATTTAACCTGATAATAATTTTTCTTTCTGATAATTCTATGTTAGTGTATGTAAATGCTACACTATTTGTATATTGATTTGGTACCTTGCAACTTTACTTATTTATTTATAACATTTATAACATTTTTTGATAGAGTCTTTATAGAGTTTTGATACCTAAAATGACGTCATCTGTAAATAGGGACAGCTTTACTTTTACCTTACCAATTTAGATACCTTCTATTTCTTTTTTTTGCCTACTTGCTCTGCCTGGGACATCTTACACGCATTGTCTTTTTCCTGATTTTAGTATGATGTTAGCTATGGGTTTGTCATCTATGAACTTTCTTATCTTTTATACCTATTTAATTGAGAGGGTTTTTTTTGTTGTTTTTTTTTTTTACATTTTAAAAGGACAGGTTTATTAGGAAAAGGAGAAAAAGAGGGACCTACATAGTCACAGGTGGGCAGGAGAGCTTTTTTTTTTTGAAAAATCAGTTTTTTAGTGGTTGTTCATTTTTGTACAATGTTTGATTTTTCCCCTCACGTGTAATCCCCATTAAATTCCCACTACCATATCACCCGTGAACCATCACCATAGTCTCTTGTGTTCTTCCCTTCCCTGTTTTTACCCCTTTTCCCTTCCCCTCTCCTGTATGTCTCAGATTTATAGTTTGCCTGCTCTTTTTTTTCTGACCCTTTGTTTGGTTTCCTTATATTCCTCCTATACGTGAAAGCATCCGATTTTTTCTTTTTCCTTCTGATTTATTTCACTAAGCTTATGAAATCCCTTCCAGCTCTATCCATGATGCTGCAAATGGCATGAGTTTATCTTTTTTGGTTGCTGAATGGTATTCCATTGTGTACATAGACCACATGTTCTTGATCCACTCATCTGTTTTTGGGCATTTGGGTTGTATCCATATCTCAGCTACTGTAAATAGTGCTGCAGTAAACAGGAGTGTCGTTTTCCTTTCAAATTAATGTTTTTGTGTCCTTTGGGTAGATTCCCATGAATAGAATTGCTGGGTCATATGGTAGCTCCATTTTTAATAGTTTGAGGATCCTCCTGCACAGCTTTCCATAGTGGTTGGACCAATTTGCATTTCCCACCAGCAGTGTATTAGGGTTTCCTTTTCTCTACATCCTTATGAGCATTTGTTTTTGACAGTTTTTTTTTTTCAAATATGGCCATTCTCACTGGTGTGAGATGGTATCTCATTGTGGTGGTTTTGATTTGCATGTTCTTGATTATAAGTGATGTTGAGCATTTTTTCATATACCTTTTGGCTATTTGCATTTCCTTTTTGGAAAAGTGTCTTTTTAGCTCTTCTGCCCATCTTTTGACTGGATTGTTGGCTTTGTTTTTATTGAGTCATGTGAGGAAGAACTCTTGAGTTTTTATCATAGTATTCTTATTATAGTATTCTCACACATATTTTTATCAACAGCAGTTATAAACTAACACATATTCACTTATATTGTACTACACTAGTGTGTTCTCATTTCTTGGAATATTCTGGTCTGAAATTGTTCCATGCAGACTATTCATAGAAGCCAGTTAAACTAATGCATTAACTCTTCAAACAGTAACTGAGTAAGATCAGCAACATCTGGTAAAGTATCAGGAGCCAGCCAAGGCAAACCCCTTGAAACAATTTGCTTTGTTTTATAATGCCTATTAATGGTGCTGTCAATGTCCTCAATTTTTCAAACAACCATTCTTGTTGAAAGACTGGTAATCTTAAGTTTATTTTCTCTGAACCAGTTACTACAATCAGACACAATTTAAATAAATTACCATTAATAATAGGCTTTCTTTACTTGGTAACAAATGAGATATTTAGGAACTTTGGTTGTTGCCTCATTTTTATTCTTTCTTTTGTGAATAAATCTTATTGTGATAAGGTATTCTGCTTTCCCCCCTATTTTTCTTTTGTTTTCCTGTGAGATGGGAGTATTGTGATAAATGCTTACTGTGATCATTCTGATGTATTGTATGATAAACATGTTTTGCTATTTAATTTGATAATAAAATGATCCACACTCCCCTGTACCTTAAAAAGGTGACATTCGATTCAAAGTTCATTTTTCTCTTAAGTATGCACAGGCAAATTTAAAAATTGTTGTAATAGATCACTATTCATTGCACTCAAAACCCTGTCAAGTTAGAAGTGGGTCACGCTAGGTAGCAGTGGGAAGCATTGTCTTTCACAACCTCTCAGCTCTACCCTTTTGTGAAAGTAACCATGGATTGCACAAATCAATGATAGCATAGCTGTTTTCCAATAAAACTTTTATTTATAGACACCAAGGTTTGAATTTTACATCCCTTTATGGTATAAAACAATATTATTTTGATTTTTTCAACCATTTAAAACCACTCTTGGGGGGGGCCTCCCTGGTGGTGCAATGGCTTAAGTCGCAGCACTATGAAGCCATCCAGAGCTACTGCTGCACAAGTTCGATACCCAGCCAGGGAGCATCCCACATGGCCCAACAGACCTCTCCTGTCTCACTTGCTGCTCCCCTCAGCAGTGTACTTCCACTGACCTGACTGTTCTGCTCCCCACGCTCTCTCTGGTGAATCCTCTCACCACCCCACACTTTTGGCCTACACCTCAGCTTGTATGCATAAATCTTTAAAAAAAAATAAAACCATTCTTGGGGCCTCCCTGTTGGCGCAGGGATTAAAGTCTCAATGCTATTCAGCTATAAGACAGCCATTGCTACTTGAGTTCCATCCCCAGCCAGAGAGCTTACCCACATGGCACAGCAGACCTTTCCTATCTCACCTGTTGCTCCCCTCAGCAGTGTATTTCAGTAGAGTAGATGCATCTCTTTTGCTTTCCACTCTGTCTCAGGTGAATCCTCTCACCCCCTGTACCTGTGGCCTACACCCAGAGGTATGCATAAATAAATAAAATAAATCTTTAAATAAATAAATAAATAAAACGATTCTTATAGAATTTGCAGAAACATGGTAGGTCAGGTTTGGCCTGTGGGCTATATTTTGCCAATCTTTGCATTGTAAAACATTCATAAGCAACATTAAAGCATGTGTGGTTGTGTGGGGGCCCCCTAGCGGCTAAAGGGACACAGAGCAAGTCAGTCTTGAGATGTTTGCATTTCTGAAGATTCATGAAGTTGAGAATTCTACAATTGGAAATCTGGGCCTAGGACTCTTTATTATAATGAGATTGTAGTAGCTGCTCATATAACTTCCAGAACTTGAACTTTATTTTAAAAAAAAATTATTTATGCATACAAGAACCGGGATGTAGGCCAGAGGTGTGGGTGGTGAGAGGATTCACCAGAGATAGAGTGGGGAGCAGAACAGGCAGATTGACTGAAATAACTGCTGAGGGGAACAGCAGGTGAGAAAGGAGAGGTCTGCTGCGCCATGTGGGAAGCTCCCTGGCCGGGGATTGAACTCATGCTGCAGTGGCTGGTGATAGCATGACAGCACTGAGACTTAACCCGTTGCGCCATAAGGGAGGTCCTACCAAGCATATTCTTAAATAAAACTGAGTTTTTGGTGTTTGGTGGTGAAGAATTCACCAGTATAGTATAGTATTGGCTGACCTGCTCTGAACTAAAGTACTAACAGTTTTTTTTCAATTGTGATAAAATATAAATAAAATAAAATTTATCATCTAACCACTTTTCAGTGTACAGTTTAGTGGCATTAAGTACAGTTGCATTATGAACAAGAAGGTGATTTTTTTCAGTCTGCCATTTAATTTTATTTATTTTGGGACTTTTCACTTTTCCCTTTTGTTTAAACAGTGTGCACCACAATGGCTCAACAGTTAAGGCACATGCCATGAATTTGACAGCTGCAGTTTGTAGTATACCACATCTGGAACCTAGAGGAGGTGAATTAGACTGAAGGTGGTAATCATACTTATTGAACAATCAGATAAGATCTTGCCAAATAGAATTGCAGCATCAAAAACCTGTTCCTTTCAGTTTATTTTTCCTTTATGATCAGACATCCCATGTTATCGCCAGTCTCTTCATTGTAGTTTGTGTGATATCCATCATAGAACAGCAGCATTTTGGACTTCTGACAAGGTAGTACACAGTGTTCTCTCCCCAAATCCTCCATGTCAAAAGCTTGTACTATTTTGGGGTTGTCGATCTGTATGTGAAGGTTGACCATAGATTTGTTGCAGTGATCTCTATCATAAAATATTTTATAAGCTAGATAACCAATTGTGGTAACTGCTGTGGTCCATTCAGTTTGAAAACTGGAAGCCAGACTACTGGCACCATTGCTTGCAAGGTGTGTGTACAGGAAACTTCAGCACAAATGCCTCCCATGGACAGCCTGAGTCAGTGTGTGAGAGGTGTCCTTAGGACAGTGAGTACTAATTTACCATTTTAAATTCTTATTTTGTGAGTGGGATCCAAAAAATAAAATCCACCTGGTCTGACCAATCACAAATTTACTATAGTATTTATGAAATAATGAATATGGACTAGATTTATAACTTTTTAAAAGGAGAAACGTAATTTGTAAAGAAACAATACAATTAGGTGGAATTCTTTTTTTAAAATTTATTTTATTTATTTATGCATACAAGAACTGGGGTCTAGGGCCTTCTTGGTGGCACAAGGGGTTAAGTCTCAGTACTCTCAAGCTGTCACCAGCCATTGCAGCACGAGTCTGAACTGGAGTGTAGGGAGGTGTGGGGTTGGGAGTGGGTGGGGATGGTGAGAGTATTCACCAGAGACAGAGCAGGGAGCAGAACAGACAGATCTACTGAAATACACTGCTGAGGGGAGCAGCAGGTGAGACAGGAGAGGTCTGCTGCGCCATGTGGGAAGCTCCCTGGCCAGGGATGGAATTGGTGTGGTAGGGGCTGGAGATAGCTTGCTAGTGCGGGGCCTTTGACGCCCTCTGCCACCAGGGAGGCCCCAGGTGGAATTCTTAAACAAGTTGTGGATGATTGTGAGTTACTGTACCTTATGGGCTGTTTGCTTGTCTTCTTTATGTTTTGTTGCAACCATCTTCTCTGAATTCTGATTCCTAATTCTGATCAGTGGATTAGATGAGCATAAAATATTATGGAGCATTAAAATTGTGTATAGGGGGTCTGAATGAGCATCCAAAAATTTTCTGTGAGTTAAATATATGAGGTTTTATGCTGTGTATGTTGGATTATTCAGAGACTTCTGTTTTACTTTATTTCTATTTTATTTCTGTCTGCTCATCCAGGTGACATTGTCTGCTAAATTGTAGAAAGTTCTGGATTGTCATTGCAATTCAGCCACACTGATGGCATTGCCAAGAAATACATGGCTCAAAAATTCCTAAGATCTATCCAAAGAATATGAAATCATCAACTGGAGGAGTTACATGTTCCACAATATTTATTGCATCATTGTGTGCAATGTCTAAAATACGGAAGCAGCCTAAGTACTCAAAGATAATTAGATAAAAATATACACAAAGGAAAACTATTTGGCTATAAGGAAAGATGAAAATTTGCCATGTGCAACAAAATGGAAAGAACTTTAGGTGGTTAGAATGTGAAGCAAAATTAGTAAGAAAGATAAAGACAAGTATTGGATGATTTCAACTATATGTGCAGTATAAAGAAATTAAGAAATGGAAACACAAAATAAAAACAAACTAGTGATTATTGAAAACCAAACTGAGGTTACCTGAAGTGAAGAGGATTGGGGGAATGGGATCAAGGGTGGAGGGAGTATGTTGAATGGCAGTGGATGTTTTGTATTTCTTTGTTTTCTTTAAAAAAATAAAATTGAGAAAATAAAAGGAAAAAATATAAAGAACTGTTATTCAGGAAAAAATTTCCTAATTGAGAATTTTGCTCACATAGGTAAAATAATTCCAACAACTTTAACAAATACATTACTATATACCTAATAAACTTTAGTGACTTGCTAGGTACTAGATTCACAGCAAAGTTATCCTTAAATATAATAAATACTCCCTTTTAGAATTTCTTTGATGGTTTTCAATATTCTTTGACTAAAATTCTAACTCCTTTCTATGATCTTTCTAGGTTTTACTTCTTTCTTTTCTCCTTCAGTTGTTAACTCTAGCCACCTACTGGACCATTCACTTCCTCAAAAAGCCAAGGTCTTATCTGACTCAGTATTTGTTTATGCAATCTCCCTGTGTTAGAGCAACCCCTTCTCTACTCATGCCTCCCCACCCTCTTTTCTGGTCTGCTGGTTGCCATTCATCTTTCAGGTTCCATTAATCTTAAAAAACACCATTCCCATATTCTATGTAAAATAGATTCCCTCTTTAATCTCCTTTAGTGGTACTTAGAATTTGGAGAGAGAGAGAGAGAGAGAGAGAGAGAGAAAATCAGTTTCCCCTGAGACTAAATGCTTCATGTCGGCAGGGGACCATGCATATCTTATTTACCATAGTTATATATATATAAAACTAGCATCTAGAACAGTTCCATTATAAATAGTTGTTGAATGAATGAGCACTTCTCTTGACTTCTGGGATGCCGCATTCAGTTTTCTTTAATTTTAATGACTGTCCCTTATTTCACATTATTATCTCCTTAATCTCTAAATTTTGGAATCCCTTACGCCTCATTCTACTTCTACTCTATCTACAGGTACTTCCTAGTCATATTTTCTAGTCTTAATGACCTTAAATGCTATCTATATGTTAATGACTCCCAAATTTAACCTGAGCAACTAACTCCTTGCTAGCTCCACTTGTGTGAAGCTTGTTGGCATCTCACTCTTAACACTTTTTGCTCCGCTCACGTATTCACGTGTTCATCTAGTCTCCGGTTTTTCACGCCACGGTGGAGTTATTTGGAACTATTAGGAGCTATTTCTTTGATCGTACTCAGTCTAGAAGCTTTAATCTCTATGCATTTAAAATTTCATTAAAATATATCCAGTAGTTCAGGAGCTGTGTGTGTTTTATTGAATGCTTATACCATTCATGCAGTGGCACAGAAAATAGCTGGCACAAGAAGTGTTAATATGTCCAAAGTAGAGGTTTTTTTTTTTAGGTTTACTTTATTTATGCATAGAAGAACTGGGGTGTAGGCCAGAGGTGCGGGGGGGGGGGGCGTGAGAGGATTCACCAGAGACAGAGTCGGGGGCAGAACAGGCAGATCTACTGAAATACATTGCTGAGGGGAGCAGCGGGCGAGACAGGAGAGGTCTGCTGTGCCATGTGAGTTAACGCTCTGACCGGGGATTGAACTCATGTCTCAGTGCCTGGCTATAGCTTGATAGCACTGAGGCTTTAACCCTTGCACCACCAGGGAGACCCCAAAGTAGAATTTTTTGCTTCATATATCTAAGTCTCTTAAGTTTTTCTTCTTTTCAGTAATAATAAATTAGTACTGTTTAGTTGAAGCCTAAAACTTTGGTGTCGTTCTTGCCTCCTATCATTCTCACATCCAGTCCATCAGCAAGTTCTTTTAGTTCTGCCTTGTTTAAGGAAAAAAATGTTATTTCTTACTGCCTTTTCTACTTTTAACACTCACTACTACCCAGATCTTCTGTTCCATTATCTTGCACCTAGATTTTACTATTAGTTTCATAAATGTATATCAGGTTATATATATCAAATTATGACACTTTTGCTTAGTACTCTCCAATGGTTTTCCATCTCACAATAAAATCTGGTCCTTCTACTGGTCTGTGAGATGCTGCTTGAGTAGCTAGTTCCCCATCCCTATCATTCTGCCTATTCACTCAGTTCTATCTTCCTTTCTTTAATACATTACAAGAATACTCTCTTCAGGTTTTTGCACTATTTCTTCTACCTGCAGTATTCTTCACCTAGACTTCTGAATATTTTGTTCAGTTCATTTTGTATGTTTTTTGATATCTTCTCAAATATCAGAGGAGAAATCCTTTTCTGACCTCCCTACCTAAATTAATTTCCTCTCCTCCTCTCATTCTATATACCTTATTTTATTCTTTCTTATAACACATTTCACCACCTGACATGTAATTTTTTTACCCTTTTTCTTTTTCACAGATTAAAGCATGATTGCTGTATAGTAACTACTAAAAAAAACTTATTAAAAACTGTATTACTTGTGGTTTATGATAAAATATACATACATGGTTGAACAGTGAACAGCACAAAATTGACACCTCCAAAATGGCAAAATGAGAGTATAAAAAGAAACTGATTTCATGATGACCTTGTGGAACTGATGAAATAAACAGTTCTGGAGCCTATCCTCCTTTTGGACCTCTTTTTATGTTAAATAATAACCCTGCCCCCACCCCATTCTAGTTGCCTTGAGTTTAGTTTTCCGTTCTTTGCAGCCTAGAAACATTATATTGTAAACAATCACTATACTCCCAAATTACTCTGACTTTCCAGATAACATCCTATTATATCCAGTGTTGTAACAACTGTCACACAGTTAAAAAGTCAGAAAAAAATAACATAATAGGATATATATATTTCTTACACTGTATTATGTCCTTGTCTGTGAATGAAGATTGTTTAATGTTACCAGTTGACTGGGGCAGCTGGTGAGTACATTAACCTCCTATTGGATATATGCTGTGCAACCATATTCTCCCATTCATTAGGATGTCTTTTCATTTTGATGCAAACTTCTTTTGCTGTGCAGAAACTTGTCAATTTGAATAGTTCCATGTGTTTGTTTATACTTTTGTTTCCCTTACTGTTGGAGTCTCTTCCCTAAAAGACATTTCTAAGGCTGGTGTCAAAGAGCATGCCGCATGTTGTGTATGTTTTTTTCTATGTATTTTATGGTTTTAGGTCTTAACATCTAAATCTTCATTTTGAATTAATTTTTGTGTATGTTGTTCGATGGTGGTGTAGTTTCCTTTCTTTTGCATGTGGCTCTCCAGTTTTCCCAAAGGCATTTATTGAAGAGATCATCATTGTTCCATTTTATGCTCTTGGCTTCTTTGTTGTAAATTAGTTGTCCATTTGTGTGTGCAGTTGATCTTTGTGTCAGTACCGTGCTGTTTTGATTGCCTTTAAGTATAGTTTGTAGTCAGGGAGCCTAGCTCCATTTTTGTACTTTTTTCTCCTGATTGTTTTTACTATTTGAAATCTTTTGTTGCTCCACAAAAATTTCATTACTTTTTGGTCCTATTTCTGTGAAGAGTGCTCTTGGGATTTTTGTATGGCTTTCAGTCAATTAGTACATTAGGTAAATAGTTATTATAACAATGTTAATTCTTCCAATCCATGAATATGGAAAGTCTTTCCTTTTCTTTGTGTCTTCCATGTCTCTCAAAAGTGTCTTAGAGTTTTCAGTGTTCAGTTCTTTCACTTCTTTGGTTAAATTTATTCTACGGGATTTCATTACTTTTGTTGCATTTGTAAATTGGATTATTTTTCTGACTTCTCTGTGTTGGTTTGTTATGTCTATTTCAGTAGAAGTGCAATAGATTTTTGTATCTTAAATTTGTAGCCTGTCAATTTACCATTTAAAAAAATTATTTCTATTAGCTTCTTACTGGAATCTTTGGGATTTTCTACATATATTATCTCGTCATCCTCAAATAGTGATAGTTTTAATTTACTCTTCCCAGTTTGGGTACCTTTTATATCCTTTTCTTGTCAAATTGTTCTAATTAGGACTTCTGACACTGCATTGAATAATAATGATGAGAGTGAACATCCTTGTTTCTGAACTTTGAGGAAAAACTGAGGTTTTTTACCATTGAATATGACATTATCTATGGGTTTGTCGTAGATGGCATTTATTGTGTAGAGGTTTTTTCCTTCTATACACTTTTTGTTGAGGGTTTTTATCTTAAAAGTTTGTTGAATCTTGTCAAATGTTGTTTTGTGTGTGTCTGTTGAGATGAACATATGACTTTGTCCTTCCTTTTTTTGCTGTGGTGTATCATGTTTATTAACCCTTTGCACTCCGCTGTCCCCTCTCAGGGGACATCGGAATTCTAGCATATCACTCGGATGTCCCCTCTCAGGGGACATTGCAGTTTATTAGTGATTACGGGGAATTGAGTTATTTCAACGCAACTTTTTGAGACATGCATGTTTCCCTGAAGTTTTATCTTGAAATGGCACAAGAAATTAAATCAAAATTTTC
>PVIJ01017991.1:0-13825 GCA_004024925.1 Scalopus aquaticus | reverse complement strand
ACAATGAGCTACATGTTCCCGATGTGGGACAAAGAAAACGGGACTGCGTTGTGTGTTCTAACAGGAAAACAACTGGTAGCAGGCGTCAAACCACTTATTACTGTCAAACATGCACTAATCAGCCTGCAATGCATATTGGGGAGTGTTACAAAACTTATCATACTGTACAAAATTATAAACAATAAAATATTGTTTTTTTTTTTTTGCAAATATACATTCCTCGATGTCACCCAATTCATGTAAGTCCAATATCATTATAATACGTTACTTGGTTCCAAAATTATGCTAAATAACACGAGGGTCTGTAAATGCACGTTTCTGCCGCAAAGTAGCGTCGAGTAGCTGGTAGCCAATGTCCAGAATGGTTCGGAGTGCAAAGGGTTAATTTGCAGATGTTGAGTCATCTTTGCATCCCTGGAATAATTCCCATTGGATCATGTTGTATATTACTGCATTCAGTTTGTTTTTCATGTATTTTTAAGATAATATTTTTATGCATACAGGATCTATACATGTTTAAAGATTTAAGATATATGTTTATGTGTACAAGAACTGAGGTGTAGGTCAGAGGTGTGGGGGTGGGAGGATTCACCAGAGACAGAGTAGGGAGCAGAACAGGTGTATCCACTGAAATATACTACTGAGGGGAGCAATGGGAAAGACAGGAGAGGTCTGCTGCGCCATATATGGGTTAGCTCCCTGGCTAGAATTGGAAGTTAGGCCACAGCAGTAATAGAGCTGAGACCTAACTAACCCCTGTGTCACCAGGGAGGGTCCCATATGTTTTTTAAAGATTTACTTTTATTTATTTATGCATATAAAAACTGGGGTATAGGCCAGAGGTACAGGGGTACAGAGGGTGGTGAGAGGATTCATCAGAGACAAAGTGGGGAGCAGAATAGAAGAATCTACTGAGATACCCTGCTGAGGGGAGCAGCAGGTGATTTAGGAGAGGTCTGCTGAGACATGTGGTTAGCTCCCTGGCGGGAGCCAAACTCATACCACATTGGCTCCTGATAGCTTGATAGCACTGACACTTTAACCCCTGCACCACAAGGGAGGCCCTGCTTTTCATATTCTTATAGCAGCTTTATTGAGATGTAATTCATACACAGTTTAGTGGTCTTTAGTTTATTCACAGGATAATGTAGACATTACCAAAATCAATGTTAGAATATTTTTGTCACCCCAAGAAGAAAGTCAGTACTTACTAGCAATCACTTCCCTATTCCCCCAAACTTCTTTTTGTTTTTGTTATTTATTTTTAGTATCTTTTCCTTCCAGCTTTTTACCTCAGTCAAATACAGGTTTTCTTTGGGGATTTGGCTTCCTACTTTTTCTTGTTTCAATAAGTAGAATGAGAGAATGAGTGAGTAGTATACTTGGAAAGGTGTTTCAGCTTATTAGGAGATATTTCAAAGTTTAAAAAAAGTATGATATACTCATGTTAAATCTTAAAATGGGAAATACAAAGTAATTGATATGTATTGAGTTCCTGCTAAATATTAATCATGGTATATTGCTTGTCTTGAAATGGTCCTGTGTGCTTTGGGTAATACTCTTTTTTCACTGCCTGCCGGTTATAGAAGAAAAAAATTGCCTTAGAAAATTAAAGTTCAAGGGGCCTCCCTGGTGGCGCAATGAGTTAAGCGCAGCACTGTGGAGCTGCGGCCTGAGTTCGATGCCCGGCTGGGGAGATTCTCACATGGTGCAGCAGACCTCTCCTGCCTCGCCCGCTGCTCCCCTTAGCAGTGTATTTCGGTTGCTCTGCTGTTCTGTTCCCCATTCTGTCTTTGGTGAACCCTCTCACCACCCCACACCTCTGGCCTGCACCCCAGCTTATGTGCATAAATAAATAAATCTTTTTAAAAAAAGTAATGTAAGGTTTTAAAAAAAATTATCCATTAAAAAAATAAAAAGAAAAAGAAAATTAAAGTTCAAGTAGATTATTAAATAATTTGTCCAAATTTGTATAGCTGTGGAATGGCAGAACCAGGATTTAACCTGGGGAAGATTTTGTTTTGTTTTGATACATGTATGAAACAGTTCACTAACCTCAGTATATCTTGAAATTTCCAAAATCTAGGAACACGTGAATATGTGAATACGTGAGCGGACCACAAAGTGTTAAGACCTCACCAAGGCCTCAGTTTCGTTAAATTTTAGGAAGTTGGCTAGTGATAGCAATACTGGAAGTCTAAAGGTGTATGTTATTTTCTAGGGATACTAATGTAATGAAATAATGTGACCTCCTTGAGTGACTTTGCAAAATACCGTTGTTGCTACAAACACTCCTGAGTAGGTAACTTGTCGGGATTAGTTTGGTATTAAGTACTCCAGCAAGCAGTACATTTTAAAAGTTCTTTCTTCATTAGGATTAGTTCAACAATCATAAATTGAATGTCCTCATGTGTTATTTTCTTGTTAAGTAAAGGATCCAGTGGAATTGTGTGACTTTTTTAACCTGTCTGCTAATATCAGAGTTATAAAATTTTGGTGCTGTGATCGTGAAGGGAAAACTGTTACTGTTAATCACAAAAATTTCCTTTAAAAATGTTCAAGTCAAGGAAACTGAGGCCTTGGTGAGGTCTTAACACTTTGTGGTCCGCTCACGTATTCACGTATTCACGTGTTCATCTAGTCTCTGGTTTTTCACACCACGGTGGATTTATTTGGAACTATTAGGAGCTATTTCTTTGATCGTACTCAGTCTAGAAGCTTTAATCTCTATGCATTTAAAATTTCATTAAAATATATCCAGTAGTTCAGGAGCTGTGTGTGTTTTACTGAATGCTTATACCATTCATGTGGTGGCACAGAAAATAACCGGCACACAAAGAGTTAAGATATGTGGCCAAAAGTTCATAGTTAATGGCAGAGGAAATAAAGTCTTCATCTCCTGACTTTGAGTCTATAATCTTTTTCTGGTAAACTTAGTGTGTATACTTACAACAAAAAACTTTTCAAAGATTTTTATCTTTTACTCTGTTTTAAACCTGCAGACCCCAAATAAGGCTGAGTTTACATGATTATATCACTATAATTTTGTGAATGTTTTTTAAAATTGTGGCTATGATTTCTTTTATAAAAACATTTATTGTTTTCAGGCTCTCATTTCAGGAAAATGTCATAATGAAGGGGAAAATTACACTTACAATTAAAATTACATTATAATTCAGTACAAAGAATTTGTGTATATTTGCAGAAATAATCAGATACATTTTTTGGAAAAACACATCACCTCCTTAGTGACGCTAATAATGTGCATCTTATGTCTCACTTTTTCTCTCAGGATTATTATTTGCTTTCTCAGATCATCTAGTAATTTATACATCTAACTTTTCTAAATTCTTGTTTTGTTGATTTTTTTTTTGCTTTCCCCCTCATAGATCTTGAGCCAGATGATTGTGCATCCATTTACATCTTTAATGTAGATCCACCTCCATCTTCTTTAAACTCACCGCTTTGCTTACCACATCATGGATTACCGTCTCACGCTTCTGTTTTGTCACCATCGTTTCAGCTCCAAGGTCACAAAAACTATGAAGGAACTTGTGAGATCCCCGAACCTAAATATAGCCCATTAGGTGGTCCCAAACCATTTGAGTGCCCAAGTATTCAAATTACATCCATCTCTCCTAACTGTCATCAAGAAATAGATGCTCAAGAAGATGACCTACACATAAATGATCCAGAAAGGGAATATTTGGAAAGGCCTTCTAGAGGTCATCTCTATCTTCCTCTTGAGCCATCCTACCGGGATTCTTCCCTTAGTCCTAGTCCTGCCAGCAGCATCTCTTCGAGGAGTTGGTTCTCAGATGCGTCTTCTTGTGAATCTCTTTCACATATTTATGATGATGTGGATTCAGAGTTGAATGAAGCTGCTGCCCGATTTACTCTTGGATCCCCTCTGACTTCTCCTGGTGGCTCTCCAGGAGGCTGCCCTGGAGAAGAATCCTGGCACCAGCAGTATGGACTTGGACACTCCTTGTCACCTAGGCAATCTCCTTGCCACTCTCCTAGATCTAGTGTCACTGATGAGAATTGGCTGAGCCCCAGGCCTGCCTCAGGACCTTCATCAAGGCCTACTTCCCCCTGTGGGAAGCGGCGGCACTCTAGTGCTGAGGTTTGTTATGCTGGTTCCCTTTCACCCCATCACTCACCTGTTCCTTCTCCTGGTCATTCCCCCAGGGGAAGTATAACAGAAGATACCTGGCTCAATGCTTCTGTCCAGGGTGGATCAGGCCTTGGCCCAGCACTTTTTCCATTTCAGTACTGTGTGGAGACTGATATCCCTCCGAAAACAAGGAAGACTTCTGAAGATCAGACTACTGTGCTACCAGGAAAAATAGAGCTCTGTTCAGATGATCAAGGGAATTTATCACCATCCCGGGAAACTTCAATAGATGATGGCCTTGGATCTCAGTATCCTTTAAAGAAAGATTCATGTGGTGACCAATTTCTTTCAGTTCCTTCACCCTTTACCTGGAGCAAACCAAAGCCTGGTCACACCCCTATATTTCGGTAAGTTGATGGAATGGCTGCTGGTCATTTTTCATGCTAATGGGTTGTCGGTGGCATTTAATTACACCATCTATATAGAATAGTTTGACTTGTGTCTTCCTCGCCCTTTTTTTTTTAGTTTCTTCCATACAAATAAAGTCCGTATTTATTTTCCTTTGAATCTTAAAAGTTTCTTTATAAAGGGTAATGTTAAATTTTAAAAGTTTATACATAATGAAGTGTAAACAATATTGTAAACAATAAATTACTTTTAAGGATCCTTAGAAGAAATTTTCTTTCCTAAAACACCTTCCTATGCAGGGCCTCCCTGGTAGCCTAGGGGTTAAGTGTCAGCCTTATCACTCCTATGGCTCTGGTCAGGGAGCTAACCCACATATGGTGCAGCAGACCTCTCTTGTCTTGCCCTCTGCTCCCCTTAGCAGTATATTTTAGTAGGCCTGTTCTACTCCCCACTCTGTCTCTGGTGAGTCCTCTTACCGCCTGTACCTCTGGCCTACACCCCAGTTCTTCTGTGCAAGGTTGATTATAGTATGAATTACTAATAAAACTAATTAAGGAAAAGGCCTTTTATTTTTCATAATAGCTCAATATACAAATGAAATTTGCCTTTTCATACTTACGGCAAGTGTTTTTTTCTTTTCATAATTTGTTTTTTCTTTGACTTTATAACTTTGTGATTTTTTTTTGGTATAGTATAGTGGAATTTTTAAAATTGTATGTATTCAGTTTGCCTTCTTAATGACTTGAGTTTTATGTTATATTGGAAAGTCTTCTCTTTCTCTTAAGCTAATTAAAACAGAAACCTAATCTTTACATGTATTTTTAATGAAGTTTTAAAATATTTTATAATATGTATATAATATGATGTGTATATATAGTATTTCCACTTATATATGTTTATGTGTACCTGTATTTGTGTATATATGTATTGAATCCCAAGTCCAGCTAAGGAATAGAGTAAAGAATAGTATAATTACGTTATTTTCCAAATGGCTTATCAGTTATCACAGTGCCATTGTAGAGTCAATCTAGTGTATATCTGATTAGAAAAGACAACTTTAATCATGTATTAAATCCTTACCTGGAGTTGGATCTATTTATTTATTTTTTCTTTAATGCTTTTTCGTTGCTATGAATGTTTTTTCTGGATCCAGATCTTTAGAAAAATATAATGTGTAATGAGCCTATCATATGCTTCTGAAAATTATCTTACTCTTTTTGGGGGTTTTCTTAAAGTTTGCAAAACAAGTACAGAAACAAGCTAAGAATGATGGAGTTGTTTTAGACTAATAAAAATTAATATCTTGATCTTTACAATAGCTAGTTAGGATAAGCTGAGGTCATGCAGGGAAGCATTTAAAGTATTTAGAAATTTGCAATAGCAATTATAGCATTTTAGAGGGGAGGTACAAAGACCTTAGATTCCCATTTAACCAAACAGTAGAAATTAGAAATTTCTAATTTCTTTTTTTTTTTTTTTAAAGATTTATTTTTTATTTATACATACAAGCTGGGGTACAAGCCAGAGCTATGGGGCGGCGAGAGGGTTCACCAGAGACAGAGCGGGTAGCAGAACAGGCAGATCAGAACTACACTGCTGAGGAGAGCAGCGGGCGAGGCAGGAGAGGTCTGCCGCACCATGTGGTATTCTCCCCGGCCGGGCGTCGAACTCACGTCGCCGCTGCCGACAGCTCCACAGCGCAGTGCTTAACCGCTGCGCCACCGGGGAGGCCCAGAAATTTCTAATTTCTTAATAGAAATCATTCTCACTCTGATTCTGTTAATTTTTGACTTGTAGATGTATGCTTTAAATTGTGTAAGTTATCGGTCAGTTAACATTTCTCTCTAAATTTGGTTTCCTTGTTATAGTGATAGGCCTTATATTTTTTCAGCCAAGAATGTACTGAAATTAAAATATTACCTCAAATATTACTGAGTAATAAGTAGTATTCAGAGAGACATGGAAAAGAGTAGTAGGGAGAAAGCAGGGGAAGCAAAATGCGCGATAGACTGACTTGTCTACTGAGAGGAACATATATATACTGAAACACAGGAGTATATGGATACAAGGAGAAATAGATAAACAGAGACTTGCATCTTTGCTTTAAGAAATGAGGTGTTATTATTCCTTTGATTGTTTTTGTATCAATAATTATGTACACATAGTTGAAGCTGAGTTAGTTTTACAAAATATTAGAATTTGTCCTTTTTAAAAAGTACAGAAAGCCAGAAATTAGATAAAAATAAATTTAATCTTTCAGGTTAAAATTATGTGTTAAACACCCTTCCATATCCAAGTGAATTTTTATTTTTCAGTGAGTGGTAGAAATAGTTACTGCTATATTTCGTGCTTCTGGTTGTTATTCGCTTAAAAATTACTATGTAAATTTTTATTTTGAGAGATTTTGCTTGAAGATCTCAGGAAGAAATGTTGGTGCTAGCAAAGAAGTGATTTGAATTGCTGCTTACCAATAATAGCATGGTGAAATCCATCTTTGTGTGTTTTGTTTATAGCACATCTTCATTACCTCCACTAGACTGGCCTTTACCAACTCATTTTGGACAATGTGAACTAAAAATAGAAGTGCAACCTAAAACTCATCATCGAGCTCATTATGAAACTGAGGGTAGCCGAGGAGCAGTAAAAGCATCTACTGGGGGACATCCTGTTGTGAAGGTATGAGATTGGGAGGTTTGTCTTGAAGATACTACACACTTAACAATAGTGCCTATTCAACTAGGTACTACTCAGCTCATAAAAAGGAAATTTCAAAACTAGAAAGTTGCTGTTGAGGTTTTGTTACATTATTGATAGTGGCAATGCTTCCATATTGAACTTTCTTTGCTAGGCTAAAAGAGAATTCTTCCTTTACTAGTGTACTAGCTGAGAAATAATGGAGAGAGATCATATAGTGCTTAAACAGTTGTTTTTCTGATTAAAAAAAAAACACAAAGATGACTGTATTATGTTTATAAACTAGCACATGTGCGTTTGAAATCCAGTATAGAAAAGTAAAAAGAATGAAGCAAAAAGTTACCCCAAGTATAAACCCCTTAGAAACAAACAAAACCTATTTCAAGCTCATGCTCTGTTCTTTCAAATTTATCTTTAAGTAACTGTCTGTAAACTGAATATACCCCTGAGACATAACAGCTTATTTAATTCTATTATTAAAAAGTAAGAATTGCCTCAGGGCATAACTTAACCTGTTACACAGTTATTACCACAAGAGGCAAGGTAATAGAAACTTAAAACCTTATTTTTTCCTGCTTTGTTTAAATGGACAGTACATGAGAACCCAACTGGATCGTTTAAAAAAGAGTAGATTAATTGTAGCAGTAATTTGTATATTGCCTACAACATGATGCTTCTTTGGAAATGCTATGAGATGATAGTCTAATTTATTTGATGTTCTTTTTAAATTCCTGAGATGCTGAGGAGAAGCCCTACTTTTTTTATTCTATAGTATAGACACTCGGAGCAGTTGTTGGCCAAAATATATGTCATGAAATATATTCCCTTTGAAATCTTATATGCATGATTACCTTCCCCCATTAGCAGTTTACTTTACTATTGAAATATAAAGGACAGGTGGCTTATGTCTTTGGCAGGCTCGTATTAATGTGAGTCATCTAATATAGCTAGGATACTATGGCATATAGTATTTACTGGTACGTTATATGATATTTGGGTAATAGATAGTAATAAAAATTATTATTTGTATTTTCTATTTTAGATTTAACTACATCATTTCGAACAGCTACTTTCATGGCTATAATTCTTATTTAGCTAATTCTATTAATGTCATGGATTATTTTGCTCCACCACAGTGTTCTCTTTTTCAGAAATTCATTCATTAAACAACTATTAAATGCATGTAATGTGCCAGCTAGTGTAGTAGTCTCTGGAGATGATAAGATGAACATTGTCCTTTTACAGTACTTAAAGGTGAATCGTAAAGTTGTTGCTTTCTCTACCTCCACTAGATAAAGAGCTGATTCCATCAAATAATTTGCTGAATTTAAGATTAAACATAAAAGAGCAATAGATAGAGCAGAAAGAAATGGCTAATCACTTGGTAGCCATGAGTTTGGGGAAGCTCCCTATTTTTCTTTTTTAAGATTTATTTATTTATGCATACAGGATCTGGGGTGTAGGCCAGAGGTATGGGGTGGTGAGAGGAATCTCCGGGGACAGAGTAGGGAGCAGAACAGGCGGATCTACTGAAGTACACAGCTGAGGGGAGCAGTGGGCAAGGCAGGAGAGGTCTGCTGCACCTTGTGGGAAGCTCCCTCGCTGGGGATTGAACTCGTGCTGCTGTGACTGTGGATAGGTACATAGTGCTGAGACTTAACCCGTTGTGCCACCAGGGAGGCCCAGTTTCTTATTCTTTCTTAACTTCAGATCCTTCAACTGTAAACTTGTAAAAAAAAAAAAAAAAAGTCCCGTGTGTCACTTAAGGTTTTAGGATTAAATGAACTGATTTAGTTAAAGCAGAGTATATCACCATTTTGCCTTTAATTTTTCACCTCTGTGTACAAAGGTGGATGAATCGCCTTTCAAATTACCACTTTATGCCATCTGTCTCTGTACAAACCACAAGAGAAAAATGAATGGACTTTTTTTTGTTGCCTGTGCACACATATGCCTGCACTTTTGCAATTTCTTCTTTAGTTATTAATTTCTTTAGGCTTTGTGTATGTGTATGTGTGATTTTTGTTTTTGTTTAATGGAATATTTCCTACTTAACTAAAAGTTTTACATGTATGCGCTTATACTAAAACGTGAACAGAAATCACAACTGAAAATATTGTTAGATTTCTTGACTACATAAATATTAAAATATTTACAGAAAACAACCTCTAGTTAAGTTAATTGAACATGTGTTTATACCTTCCATAGATACTAGACAGCTGCAATTTAAGTTTTCTGGATGCAGGAAAAGAACCAGTAAGGAACACAAATCATTTTATACCAAAGCACCCAGGAAAAGCTAAGGAATTTGGGGCCCTTGGGAGTCTCTGAAAGTGGGATGTGAGATGGAGCTGAAAACAGACGAATTGGTTGACAGTCTACAAAAGAAGCAGTTAGCGTTCCCAGGTTTTTCTTTTGTGTGGTATAGCCAATAAAAATGACTCTCTTACCCTGGGGCATTTACTCTTAGGAGGGAAGTAAATATAGGTGTCCTGGGTTCTAGAATGAAGGCTTTTAGGATCCACTCAGGAAATGGGGTGGGTTTGGAAGGGAAGGTATAATGTAAGACTGTATACTGAATAGGGAGATTGCTAATCTTCTTTCTTAACTTCCAAAATGCTTGCAAAATGCTCCCTAGAAAATAAACTGGGAAGTTTGGTTTTAGGCACACTGGTTCAAAGGAAATACCTATGTATCATTTGACTTACAAGTCTTCTAGACTAATGATTCTTAGCTTTGTCAGGCCCACTTTTTTTTTAAACAAACACTTTGTAATACTGTTTTATTAATTGGAAGTGGACCTGTAAAGATAATATAATCAACATAGACCTTTCATTTTAGGCCTGTCAGCTTAATGCTCTAAGATTAAGAGGAAATAAATTTAGAAAGATAAATAATAAAATAGTATATTTCATAGTGAAAAGATTTGATAATAACTATAGAATGTACAATGAGGTATATATTTATATTAGCTGGGAATGTTGCAGATACAAACAAGGGATCAGGTACCTAAATTCTGAGTGAATGTCATTACTGGCAGAGAAATGATTTTTTGAAATGATGACCTCTAAGTTTTCTTCAGTTTACATGAGTTGCATTCATGGAAAATTCATGTGTTAAAATTGCAATATTCGTTTTGTGTGTTTGATACTTAAATATACTCAGGTGTTGGGTCTGAGGTCATAAATTTTCTACATATCTGAATATGTGATGTAGCCTTCTTAAGTTCTCTGCAACACAGACTATTCTGTATTTTGAAAGTTCTTTGATTTTCCATGCTTTGGTAGATATTTGAATCTCTCATCCCATCTCATTAAATGCTTGTAGTACATCTTTCTCGTCATGTTGGTATCTCTTTCATTTATATGAATGACTGTTTTTGTGTAATGATGGCGGAATTCTTAAGACAGAGAACATATGGAGCTCTCAACACCTCACAGTACTGCTTGGGCAAAGCAAATCATATTGACACAGTTAAATTCAGTAGTGTTTCAAGTGCCATGAGTATTGCTGTACTAAAACTTTTACTGTGTATATTAATCATGTCAAAACAAGAAAAGGAAGGTGAGTTTTATATGCCATCTTTTTGAGGCTCAGAATAAGACTGTATTATTTTATTACCAAATTAGAGATAGTAAAACATTGTTTATTTTTGTGCAGTAATGCTAATCCTGAGCTAAAAGAATGTACATCTTATATTGCATCACATTTCCATCTAGATTTGTCAATGGTACCTTGAATATACCTGGATTTTTGTTACTCCCTCCAAACCTGTTCTCAGTCTCTGACTTCTTCACTTCTTCTATTTGTACTGATAACCACTATTTTTCAGAGTATTGAATTTCCTTTATTCCAGCCTCTTTATTCTCTATGTACTCAGTTATAAAAATCTCTTTAGGGTTTCACAGGAAAGATTTATTCCATTGTTCGCTGTCTGTTACTCTTTTCTACTTATATTCTTCCACTCATATTTAATCTTTCAGTAAACATGATGTTAGTGTGTCAGCCTCTTAGCTTTCTTCCATACATCCTCTATTAATAAATTTTTGCTTTTCATGATCTTCTCTAATTCCTTCAAATTTAGTACATGCAACTTTTGTTCTTTGTTTCGGCATTACCTGTATAATACTAACTGAAGCAGTGATACCCACTCTGGGTAGTACCATTGTGCATCTTCAATTAAAAGAGGAAGGGATAGAGTGATGAACAAGGTAAAGTGTCTGCCTTATTTGAACCTACATGGTACTGAGAAAAACAGATAATAAACAAATGTATAATACTTTTTTTTATGGTGATCAATACTATGAAAAAAAAATAGGACATAATGATTGGACAGAGATGTGGTATAGATGGTGGTTTTCTCTGAGCTGGTGGTGACCTTTGGCTATAGAGCTAAAACAGTGAGGTAATATGAGGATCAGTGGGAAGATTATCCCAGAGTCATCAAATACTAAATCTGAGGTTAGTAATGACCTTTGGTGCTTCATGCAGTGTTATACCAGGAGGACCAAAGCTGACTGGAATGGAGAGAGTAAGAGAAGGTAAAACAAGTTAGGGCCCAAATCATCCAGAATGTAAACCATCGTAGGAAGCTTGAGTTTAGTTCTGAGTGTGGAAAGAAGCCGTTAGAGAGTTCTGAGCAGGTAGATGAAATTATCTTAATAATTGGTTAATATTAAAACAATTTTTTCAGCACCTAGACTGTGAATGGACTGTATAGGGAGTAAGAATGAAAACAGGGGCAGTTTGTGATAAACTGTTGGGATAGTCCAAGCAAATGTTACAGGACTGAAAACCACCTAAGTAAATTACAGTTGTCTGTGAAAGTCTTCATGTACTTTCCTGGGCAGAGGGGCATAATAAATTATGGTGTTGCTTGGTTACCCACTCTACTGTACAGTTAGGATTGGGCAAACAGTAGGGAGCACAGCATTCACTTAAAGGGCCACATAATAGAATAAAATCCATTCTGCATATTTGAAAGGCTTATCTTACATGATACAAAAATTAACTCAAAATGCATCAAGGACCTAAATGTAAAACCTAAAACTATGAAACTCTTAAGAGAAAACATTGAGGAAAACTCTTGATGTGGGCAGTGTTTTCTTAAGTGTGATACACAAGATTACAAAAGAAAAAAAGATAACTTGAACTTTACCAATACTAAAATTTTGTGCATCAAATGATACTATCAACAAAGTGAAAAGATAACCTACAGAGAGAGATAACATTTGCAGATTATATCTGCAAGGGATTAATAATCAGAATTTATAAAGAATGCCTACAGTTCAACAACAGCCAAACAAATCTACATACACACTCATACTCGCCTAAAGAATGTTGATTTTTTTGTTTGTTTAGGTGATACTTAACTTGGTTGTGGTGCCAACCTGCAAAACCTGTCTTTCTGTGCTTGGTGTCAGTTGATAATCACATTTCAGTTATTTTAGACTTTGTTATCTTTTTTTAAGTAACATTTTATGCATCTGTAATATATGCTATAGATAGAATAAACAGTATAGATAGAATAAACAATTTGTTTATTATGAAATTCATGGGTAATGAATTGTATTTTTCTCTTTTTGTTTTTCCTAACTAGCTGCTGGGCTATAGTGAAAAACCAATAAATCTACAGATGTTTATTGGAACAGCAGATGATCGATATTTGCGACCTCATGCATTTTACCAGGTGCATCGAATCACTGGGAAAACAGTTGCTACTGCAAGCCAAGAGATAATCATTGCCAGCACAAAGGTCTTGGAAATTCCACTTCTTCCTGAAAACAATATGTCAGCCAGGTATCTTGAAACATATCCAAAAGAACATATCCAGTTCTTTCTTTTCCTAAAACCACTTTTGGCAAAATAACATGCTGCTATTCATAGTACAAAAATAAAATGTTTATTCTAAATTATCTAAATACATTATATAAAGAATTGCCATACACCTGCTAAGGCTGGTAACATATTTCCAAAAGGAAAATTCAGCAAAAGTTCATAAACCACTTAGCACAAGCTAAGCATCATGCTAAGTGACAGAGATAAAAATACAGGTGACTATTCATATGCCCTACTAGTTTCAAAGTTATGGCCGGCAGGATATCAGAGTCACTAAGATTAACTTGGAGGTTGCCAAGGACTTGTTTTAAAGTGTTTTCAAGTCTGACTGAGAACTCTAACATTTAGACATAAATAATAAATGAATATTTAAAATCATGTTTTCTTTTCAGAAGTAAAAAATGTGTATGTGTATACTTTTTTAAAAGTAGCTCATAGTCCAATAGGGTAGACCATAAAGAAGCAATAGCAGTATAATTATGACAGTTGAGGTTCCTTAAGGAAAACTGCTTCCAGTTTTCTATTAGACCTATTTCCAAATAAAAGGAAATGGCCAAAATGGCCAATTTCTGAATGAGAATATTCTAGAGTGGGAAGAAAGGTATGATAGAACTTAGTCTAAATCAAGCCTCTTTTTTTTTTTAATAAATATATATTTTTATTGTTATTTATGTCTTTTACATTTTGTATTCCCCTTGGGTAGCCCACCACCAATTCACCCGTGATCCATCTCCATGGTCCCTTGTGTTCTTTTCTATTCCATTTTGT
>PVIJ01017990.1:0-27668 GCA_004024925.1 Scalopus aquaticus | reverse complement strand
ATTTGCTTTTCTTCTTTGGAGAAGTGCCTTTTGAGCTCTTCTGCCCATTTTTTTGATTGGGTTATTGGCTTTTTTTTTGTTGAGTTGTGTGAGTTCTTTGTAAATTTTTGTTATCAGTCCTTTATCAGATGTATTGTGTGCAAAGATCTTTTCCCAGTTGGTAGGGTGTCTGTTAGTTTTGGTTAATGTCTCTTTTGCTGTACAGAAGCTTTTTATTTTGATATAATCCCATCTGTTTGAAGATATCATTTACCTATTAGCTTGTAGCATGCAAAGTTGTCATTTTCTTAGTTCAAAATGTCTATTATGATTTCATTTAATTCAGTCTAATATTTTAATATCTTATCCTATTTTTGATTAGGTCAGTTATTTTTTTAATTTCAAATAATTTTTATTTTTAATCAAATTTTATTGATTTGCCACTCATTTACAAAACTGTTTGATTTAGGGAGTAAAATTTCACACTTCAAAAGTGCACCTGTTTCACGCCCCCTTCACCAAAGCTCTAGTATCTCTACACTATCACATTACTCCTCATCATCATCCTCCTCACCCCCCTCACCTCACCACCATAGTTTCTACAGAGTCTAAGAGTTATTTTAGTGACATTTTGCCAGTTTATTTTTGGCTATTTATTTCCATAAATGATTGAACTATCCAGTACTTTTCTTTTACTTTCTGACTTATTCCACTTAGCAAAATCACCTCAAATTCCATCCATATTGGCCCCAAAGGCACTATTTCATCTTCATGGCGTTGGCCCAGTAGGTGGAGAGAACCAAAAGAAAAATGGAACTCAGGAATCTGAATGAGTTAGTTTTAATCTTTCCCTCAAATGACTTGAAACTTAGAAAGTAATTCTTGAAATATTTTTTGAATAAAAAGTATTTGATCATTTTCTTCTCAATAGCATCAAAGTAATTGATGTCATGACAACAACATAAGAAGAAAAAAGACCCCTAGGAATAAATTTAAAGAGAAGTTAATTTCTTTTAATTTATGGCTCATACAAGATGCGTTGGTTTCTCTTGAAAATGAAATTATTTTCAATAATCTTTTGAATCTTTTATGACAATTGAAAACTTCAACTCAGTTCCATTCATCTTGAATGCCTGATAGCTTCCATCAAATTAATAATGTTTTAAATATTTATTTTTATTTATTTATGCATACAAGAACTGAGTTATAAGCCAGAGGGGTGGGAGACAGGGGTGAGAGGACTCACCAGAGACAGAGTGGGGAGCAGAACAGGCGGAGCTACTGAAATACACCACTGAGGGGAACAGTGGGCGAGACAGGAGAGGTCTACTGTGCCATGTGGGTCAGCTCCCTGGCTGGTGATTGAATTCACTCCGCAGTGGCTGGTGATAGTTTGATAGCACTGAGACTTTAACCCCTGTCACACCAGGGAGGCCCCCAAATAACAATTTTAAAGCTCTCTAAAACAGGGAGCAAGGGTCTCCTCTCTGTTTAGCAGAGGGTGTGTCTAACTTCCACCGAAGGAAGAAATTAGAGGGAAGGTCCACATGATGCTCAGGCTGAATAGCCTATGATGGCACTCAAAATCTATAAATGGCAGGCTGATACTCATCTTCAGACTGATATTCATTCAAGAGCCTTTTACCAGAATAATACAAACTACATTGTGATAGGTATTTTAAAGTTTTTCTACCAAAGGCTCAACGAGTGTCCCATGAGCACAGGACCAAAATTAAAGGTCATTAAAGATGAGATGTATACACGCACTTAATTAGACCCCTTGCATTACCTGAGAGCTTCAAGTCCTCTCTACTCATCCAGGCATTTGAGGGTGTTCCCTGTAGACGCTCTCCCTTTCTAGCTCCTTTCTCCCAGTAATCATCGCATCCCCTTTAGCTGCCTTCTCCTTAGGCCCTCTAGGCAGAGGACAAGCCTAACTCAGGACACCTGACTCAATGACCTCATCTCATCTTCTATTTTGCAAACTCTTCCATCTCAACCTTTATCAGAATTTCAAAGACGTCTTGTCTCTGCTGAAGCTTCCATTGAGTCAGTGGTACGTGGAAAGGGTGCCTAATTCAAGTTCAGTTATAACATTCTTCACTAGTAATGTTGGTGAAACAATACTTGCTTCACCTCTTAAATACTTGAAGGTTTACAACCCTTGTCACAGCAAAGGTTCATTTTCAATCAAAGAACACATGGTCAGGTCTCCGTGAGCAAGGCCTTAATTTTCATGAGGAATGTATAACAACTACTAACATGACTTTGACCCCTATTTTTTGTGAAATCATACCTTTAACCTTGTGATATTAAAAGTTCATGGTTTCCCTGGCCTTGATATATGACAGAGGGCCCCTATATTAGTTGAATAAGTTCCTGCCTGTATTTTTCCAGGTGAATTTTGCCGGGCTGAAAATAGTCACTCTGACATACAAGTTTCTCTCCTGTCAATGGATGTGGCATTACCAGATACAGATCAAGTTGACCTCCAGAAATCAAACCTTAGTAACCCCAATTTAGAAATAACCCTATCAGGGTCTCCCTGGTGGTGCAAGGGGTTAAGTCGCAGCACTGTGAAGCTATCCAGAGCCACTGCAGCATGAGTTTGATCCCCGGACAGGGAGCTTCCCACATGGCGCAGCAGACTTCTGTTTTGCCCACTGCTCCCCTCAGCAGTGTATTTCAGTCAATCCACCTGTTCTGCTCCCCACTCTGTCTCTGGTGAATCCTCTCACCATCCCCCACACCTCTGGCCTACACCCCAGCTTTTATGCATAAATAAATAAATCTTTTTTTTTAAATTTTTTTCTAAGATTTTATTTTATTTATGCATACAAGCTGGGGTACAGGCCAGAGGCGTGGGGCGGCGAGAGGGTTCACCAGAGACAGAGCGGGGAGCAGAACAGGCAGATCAGAAGTACACTGCTGAGGGGAGCAGCGGGCGAGGCAGGAGAGGTCTGCCGCCCCAGGTGGGATTCTCCCCGGCCGGGCGTCGAACTCGCGTCGCCGCTGCCGACAGCTCCACAGCGCAGCGCTCAACCGCTGGGCCACCGGGGAGGCCCATAAATAAATAAATCTTTAAAAAAAAGAAATAACCCATCAATAAAACAAGTGCTAGGTGTATATGAGTCAGGCTTCTCTTCCATATCCATAACCCCTGTTATAAATGCAACATCTTTATTCATACTCACTCTAAAATATCTGAAGAATAAAAAATTAATTGATCCAGATTATTAATCTAGATCATGAGTCAACAATTTTTTCTATTGCAATTTTTTTCTATCACAGTTTAGATTTAAGTACAGTCTGTCAGAACTACTCAACTTGGTGACTGTAATTTGAAAGCAGCATCAGACAATAACATAAATGATTGGGAATGTTCCAATAAAACTTTACTTACAAAAATAGTCAGTGAGCCAGTTTAAGCTTGCAGTCAGTAGTTTTCCAAGCTCCATACTAGATTTTTAGCATAGATGTTACATTTTTAGAGATGGCAGGTTTACATTGATTCAAAGACATGTACAAGAACAAATCCATTTGCATGCAAAACATAAAGAAAATGGCCATAAAATTAAAAATTATTCCAGACTGCATAGAGGCTGAAAACATATAGTTTATGTACTTTACTTTGCAGATGATAAAAATAGGCAACAGATTTTTTTTTGAAGATTTATTTATTTATGCATACAAGAACTAGGGTGCAGGCCAGTGGTGTGGAATGGTGAGAGGATTCACCAGAGACAGTAGAGAGAAGAACAGGTGAATCTACTGAAATACACTGCTGAGGGGAGCAGTGGTTGAGGCAGGAGAGGTTTGCTATATCATGTGGGAAGCTCTCTGACCGGGGATCAAACTTGTGCTGCAGTGGCTGTGGATAGCTTCATAGGCTGAGGCTTAACCCACTGCACCACCAGAGAGGTCCCAGGCAACAGATTTTAGAAAAAACTAGGTCCATTGACCTCCAATACAAAATGATCGCAGTTCAAAAAAATCATTACAAAATTGAGACAGCAAAACATAATGTGCATATTAATAACTCTAGGAATATAAACCCTATCAGTTATCTCCCAAAGAGTCTCTGGTCATAAAGGTAGAATTTCAGCTATTTCTCCAGTTCCTTACTCCAGGGTAAAAGGACCTTCAAAGATTAAGTGAGAGCTGATCCCAGAGGAAACCCCCAGCCCTCACCCTAAAGACACACACACACATCTATATATTTATATCATCTGTGCAGTTATTGTGGGTTTCCAAAATTTGTCATAGGCCAACATAGATATAAGAATTCAACTGAAATATACCCTTTGCACTGTCCAACAAGAGTTATTGCCACTGTTTAAAAAGGGGGAAGGAGGCACAAAGATGCCAGAAATAATACTACTTAGAATTTGGTGAATAGAAATTTAAATACTGCATAAAATATTAAATGTTAGGATTTTTAATAATGTATATAAAATAGGTGTAATATAAACTTTTTTCAATAATCTGTAATATGTTTCCAATTTGCATGAAGTAGCTTGATAATTTGGAGAAAAAAACTCAAAAAATTACTGAACACAATACACATCATTAAATAAAAAGTAATTCCTTGAAGGAATGACTTAATTTATATTCACCTCTGTATCACCAGTTCCTAGCAAGGTATACCGTAGTATACATTCAATAGATGTCTATATGGTAGATAACTTGAGAATATTCTCAGTTAAACAAGAAAAATTCTGGAAGTATTTAAACACTAAAAAATTCTAACAAAGTCATTCTCATCTTTATTTGCAATATCCATTATTAGCATGCAAAGATATTTGGCTGTATTACACTCCAAAGCTATGTTTCACAGCTGTGTTTTTGTAGGTGTGAATTTTAGTCCTCCGATTACATCTTAGCTGTTTACATTTTAGCTGTGAAATAACATTTTGTTTTTACCTAGCTAGCACAAAAATTTTGTTATAACAGTTTCAAAAATTGTCAAATCAGAAATAACAGCCTTAAATATATCAAAATGTGCCTGTTTTTTTCTCATGTGATAATATCTGCCATGTAATAATTAGTGAGGTTGAACATCTAAAGGACTTTATCATTTTTTCCCACAGAAATTTCTGTTATGTTCTGAATAAAGAAAACATCCACATCTAAGGAACATGACACAGGACTCTTCTTCACTGATAGAGTACAAAGTAAATGTTTCTGTTTGGAGTTAAAGTTCATATGTACAGACAAACAAACATTTTGTTCAAGGACAAACCAACCCATATGCAGCTTAATGTGCATAGCAATATTCATGAGCACAACCAGATTTAACTTGTATACTGGGGCTTTGTAGAGTCCAGGACAGGGAGCCATAGCAGGCTGCTGGGATCATCACCTGGGAGCTGAAATACCGAACCTCAGGGCCCACACCAGAACTCTTGAATCAGAATCCATATTTTAATGACCTCAGAGGAGTCAGGAACACATTGAATTAGAGAAGCACCAGTCTGCTGTTAGATATTTTCAGTTAGAAAAGTGGACATAATAAACAAATTATGCTTCATAAACAGTAATGAGACTGGTTGGTCACAAATGTACCAGAATATTTGTATTCAAATGTGTGCATTCTTAGTGAGGGCACATTCGAAACATATATACTCATTTCCCTGATACTTCAGGCCTGAAACTATATTTGGGAGTTCCCTTTGGATCTGGTAAGGCTCCAAATGCACCAAATCAGTGTTTTTACTTTATTGTCTCAGTCCTTTTTTACCAAAAGCAGGTTTTGTAAAACTAATCCAGATAATAAAACTAATCATAAAACTAATCCAGATAATATCAGGCTCCTTCCAAAATCAAACCCACTTTCAAATATAAATATATGCTTTCTTTGGAAGTAACAAAAATATTAGACCACAGGCTCTGAAAATTTGAACAATTCAAAAAATGTTCTGATGATGGCGACATAATTATAGTAACTTGTAGCAAGTGACTCCTGTTAAAAGGGGCCGCTCTCACTTATGTGTATCATTAAGTTCTGGCGTTTTTATTTTTTAAATTGGGCACCCCACTGAAGACTTGCTTCATTAAAGGGATGACCTGGTGAAGATCACAGTGGTGCTTCGTTATTGCTCCTCTGGCGAGAAGTTACCATGAGGAGGAGGAATTGTCATGAAGGAAAGAAAATGTTACCCCCACCAGATTGTGGAAGTAAACACACATTTGGTTTTTTATGCTGTAGATCCTCTGAGTAACAAACTAGCTCTAAGGTCAGAGAAGGAGAAGAATGGACCCTTTTTTTGGACCCAGGAAAGGAAACACTGCAGATCCTATGAGCGGCTGCTTCAGAGTTGAATGTGGGATCATAGATTCTGAGATGGGAGACACTATCTATCTAGCATGTTACATTCCTGGTCATTCACATGGCACGTGAATCCAAAGGATGGGTACGAAAATCTGAGTCCTGGGGAAATTCCTGCCTTCAAAGGAACATCCTGAGCTCTGGGCAAGACAAGGTGGTGACAGGAAGCACTGCTGCAATGGCCCCAGAGGACATGAGGCACGAGGGCTCTTCTGGGCTCAGTGTCGTCAGGGGATTTCTTTGGAGACTCTGTAACTTGAAGAATCTTGTGTAATCTAGAAGAGAAGAAGTGTCCCAAGGGTGTGAAGTTGGAGTGTATGTCTGCCAAAATGGCAAGATTCAAACTTATCATGATTCAATTTAGAAATATAAAACAAAATGATAGCACCTGCAAACCAAGTATTTTAGAGTAGATCATATCTATGCCATTATTTTCTGGCCACACATACTAAAAACGTTAAAAAAAGACTCTCATAGGCAACAGTAGTCAAGATGCTCAATTTTGTGAAAACCCACTTTAGAAGTCAGTAATGTGGGGAATAGGGTGATGTAATATAACCTTGAACTGTGGCATGGGACATAAGGGCCCAGGGAGAAAAACGTAGCATAGGGAACAGGGAAAATATAATAGCCATTCAGTCCTTTAACCATGTTCATGAAACTCCTTCTAGAGTGCAGACACTGGGGTAGACAGTAAGAATGCAAAACAAGTAAATACTTTTCTGGAGTTCACAGTAAAGAGAAAAGGACGTATAAATACAAAACCTAATATGCAGCACCAGTGCAGAAAACAAAGTAAAGTGGTTAAGTTTATGGATTTATCAGACAGAGTTGTACAAAAATTTACTACCTAGTGATTTGAGGCAAGTTACACAAATCATCTGAATCTCATTTTCTTCATCAATACTAATAGAATTATAGCACCTACAAATTCAGTAGATGTTAGCAGTTGTTGTTGATAAAATATGTATTAATGGGATGATATATTAATTCTGTATGTAGGATCATAAAATTCTTCATCAAGAAATACATTTTCGGGCCTCCCTGGTGGCGCAGCGGTTGAGCGCTGCGCTGTGGAGCTGTCGGCAGTGCGTGATAAGAGTTCGACGCCCGGCCGGGGAGAATCCCACATGGTGCGGCAGACCTCTCCTGCCTCGCCCGCTGCTCTCCTCAGCAGTGTATTTCTGATCTGCCTGTTCTGCTCCCCACTCTGTCTCTGGTGAACCCTCTTGCCGCCCCACGCCTCTGGCCTGTACCCCAGCTTGTATGTATAAATAAATAAATCTTTAAAAAAAAAAAAGAAATACATTTTCATTTCATCCTGTGGGATGGGTATAATTTTCTGGATTAAAAGGAGAAACATCACACTAGACAGAGAGAACCGTATGGATAAAATCACAAGAAAATTAAAGCGTGTGGTCCATCCATGAGAGAGTTTAAATACAATGAAGGAAGCTGAAATGATGGTGATGATGAAAAACAGGACAATGCTATAGCAGGCTACACAACCTGCAAGAAATTAGGAACTCAAATATTTTAAATTAAGGATGAGCATAATGAAATACATATTTTAGAAAGATAATTGTGGTGCCATGCAGCACTGAACTAGAGGAGGAAAGTGAGAAACGTAGGACATCTCCTACAGAATCATCTCATGAAAATTAAATAAATATACCAAGGAAGATTTTGGGAATTGTTGAGGTGGGGGATGGGAAAGCCAAACAATCTGTATTAATTTCTTTTTCCCTCCTTTACTTTATACACATACAAACACACACACACACACACACACACACACACACACACACACACAAATGTATTTACGGGTTGATTCTATAACCTCTGTACCTCAGTGTCCCTGCTCACAAAAAGAAGAGAGTAACAGAATATTGTAAGGTTGAAACGGACTGATGCATGAAAAGTATCTGGCACATAGTTAAGGGATACATAGATGGTGTTAGCTTGCTCTATCTATAATAGAAATCATTTCCCTTTTTCCCCTGGTTTAATGCCATTGTCAACTATCTTCATGTCATAACCAAAATTCCACTTATAAAGTTTTAGGCCTAAAATGTTCGAGAGTTCCACAAATTTGATTCAATTCAATACACTTTAACTGACTCCTTATGTTCAAAGGATTCCCAAACATGGTAGGGGGTGAAAATGAAAAGTGTATCATATAGTAAAATGTGGTGTGGAACAAAGCAGAACATATGAGAGAAATTATAACCCAATGCAGAATATAAAAGCACTTTGCTGGGAGTCAGAGGACCCATATTCTAATTTAAATTTGGGACCAAATTTCCTGGTGCAAATCGCTGAGCCCTGGCTAGTCAGACAGATGCGATAGGTAACATCTAGGTCTGGTACCAGCTGGAAGGATTCTTATCTGACTTCACTCTTTACTTACAGTGGAGTTTTGAATAGGATACCCCTCTATACCATCTGAAATGAAGGTGACAATAATAATAATCATTTACTACAGTTGCTATCTTGTTCAAGTGAATTAAAATATGTAAATTCCTTCACTGTAGAAAAATTGAGCTATTTTCAAAATTTCTGAATCTCACTATTCCTTACTACTAAATAGGCACAATAATTGTCACCGCTGATCTTATAAAGTTGTAAATAATTTACATAAAATGAAATAATTTATGTGCAATGCTTTCTCAATTGTTAAGTATGCATCATACAAATGTATAGTGCTATTTATAATACAAAATTAGCACAAATACCATTAGGTAACAGGTAATTCACTAAGGGTTTTTGTTCATCTTGCAGATAGAAACTCCATTATGCATCAGAACTAGAATGAAACCTTTCACTCTATCTTGCTGGAATTCTAATCAATGAGAATTTGGGACAATGCGGAAAATGACCAAAAATGTCGTTGAATATTTTTAACAATCATTTGAATGGGATGTGTTAACCGATGAACCTGTAGGCATTGATGACCACATCCTTGAGACGATATGAGAGTAAATAGAGAAAATTCAATCTTTTTTAAATGTTATCCACTTGGGATGTCTGTTGACATTTTGCAAAGCAAACCATCAATGTGCTTAAACCGATGAGTAAAACATTAAAATTAAAAATCAGCCTATCTTTTCTCCAAGTACCTTTTTCAAATGGCACTGAGAACTTTACACAAGCTACAAGCACCTCTATATTTAATTCCTGGGGGCAATGATATTCATCGGTGCATTAAGCAGCCTGGTCAGGTACTGCTGAGTCAACCTGCTCTGGGACTTTCCTTGCTTGTGAATGCAGCACACAGGCCTTAAGATGTCATTATTCGAACGTTATGATAAGGCACTCACTTATGCTGCTTTACAGGAGAGAGAACCAAAGTTTTAAAAGCCGGAACCATCAATTTATATTATGCTACAGTAACACTCTTGAGCAGAATCTCATTTTAAAAGACAGTGCCTGAAAAGGAAAAATTTTACTGGCTAAATCCACCGTCATGAAATTGGTGGTCTTTTGAACAGTGTTTCCTTTCTTTTTTTCATCATCAGTAGTTTCATTTTCATTAGAAGCTACAGTCTCAGTACTTTGGTAAAACCAGTTTATTTGTGGCACAAAACATGGTGATCTTTCCTACATGGGAACATGTTAAGTCACTAACAATCAGCTTCCCAGTCAGTACTTCTTAGCTTGGACATTTTACTAAATACAGTTGCAATAGTAATGACAAATAGTTATGAGTATATGCTTCTAAGTGATCTTATTTGAACAAAGGATTGTAAATTAGCTTACTTGGGAGGAATGGCCACTTTCTAAAATCTTCAAAATGCACCAGAAAATATACAGTTTAGATGTGGATGGTAGATGCCTCCATCAATACAACCTGACATGATTCATGAAATAAATCTGCAACAGCAAAGCATGAGGCTCATAAAGTGCCTCTTGCTAGAGGAATCTTAAGATCATGAATAACAAGATGTTTATTCCTTTGCCCTTTTATAAATGATAAGAATACAAGTAAGGCAGACTTTTTCCCAAGTTCTTACCCAGCCTTAACAGAGTAAAAATGGGGTCCCTACAATCCATTGATTCATAATCTCTGTAACTTCTTTACTTAAACCTTATCCAAAGTAAATTCCTAGTTCTTGCTCTATTAGCTATTCCTTTAGTTAACTATTTATATAAAACTTTTGTGTCTTGTGTCATTGGCCAGAGAATGATGATGATTAGTAGAACTTAGCTAGGATGACATGCAAAGTTATGTTATGTATGGCAACTGAATACAAACATTCAGAAATGCTTATATACTCATAGCATACTTACTCCATTCCTGACCTCACACCTACTCTGTAGAGCCCCACTGTCAATTTCTTAGGGTCCCTGTTATATGTAAATAAGAGGAAACCAAACAGGAAGAAATCAAACCTTTGAAGGCTGACAGTATTGACCAAGATCTAGAATCACTCTGAGTAATTACGTGTCAAGAACCCTTGAACCAAGAAGTTGCCAAACACTGTGGCATGAGTTTGATCCCTGGCCAGAGAGCTAAACCACATGACACAGCAGACCTCTTCTGTCTCGCCCGCTGCTCCCCTCAGCAGTGTATTTCAGTAAATCCACCTGTTCTGCTTCCCACTCTGTCTCTGGTGAATCCTCTCACTCCCAGCACCTCTGGTCTACACCCCAGTTCTTGTATTCATAAATAAATAAATCTTTTTTTTAAAAAAGAACCCTCAGACAGTGATGTAAAATTGTCATCTTATTATCAAATATATTATCAAATAGTTTGCCAATAAAGATCATACTGGACCTTGGAGAGCCAAGGTCAATCTTTCAATAACGATTTTGGAACAAGTCACAGTTATAAGCTAAGAAATAAAGGAATGCTCAAAAAGTTAGAAATCTAGGTCATTACCCAGTGCCCATGTAATTCACACAAGCGGATCATCAGCATCTCCAGCTTACCTGTTGAACTCACTACAGCTAAATTAGCCAAAAGGTGATTTCCAAATGACTGTGACTATGTGTTTATTCTATACATTTGACTGGGTAGGTTTTACCTCGCTTAATATTCACTAAATCATATTTGACATCAGATTACAGATATAGCCTTTTGGGAAAAATAACTGGACATATTTATCAATATAGTACAATAACCATTCTCAAATGATCTATGTTATAAATGACAACTGCCTGGAAAACAGTGATTTCAGTCCCTGGAATCAAGAAATGATTTGCCAGAAACAACACAAATGACCTTCAACTGGTAAAAAGATAAACAATCTGTGTTATGTCGATGCAATGAAATATTACTCAACAGACAAGAGAAACAATCTATTGATATACACAAACAATACAATACGAATGAAGAAAAAATTCATTATGTTACGTGAAAGAAGTAGCATAAAAAAGCAATATACTATATGATTCCATTCATATGACATTCTGGAAAAGACAAAACTATAGGAATGGCAAACAGATCAATAATTTCCAGTATTAGCCTCCCCGGTGGCACAGCATTTGGGCGCTGCTGCTCTGTGGAGCTGTCGGCAGCGGCAGCGGTGAAGTGAGTTCAACACCCAGCCCTTGAGATTCCCACATGGTGAGGCAGACCTCTCCTGTCTCGCCCACTGCTCCCCTCAGCAGTGTGTTTCTGACAATCTGCCTGTTCTGCTCCCCAATCCGTCTCTGGTGAAACCTGCCGCTGCCCCACACCTCTGGTCTGTACCCCAGCTTGTATGCATAAATAAATCTTTTTAAAAAATAATAATTTCCAGTATTTAAGGTTATGAAGGAGTTGAGTACAAAAGGCAAAGATTGACTATAGAGTATCGTGCAAAGGAATTAGGGAAGGAAAGTGAGAAGCCTGTTGTTTCCTGCTTATGATGGTGACATGACTCTTTGCTATTATAAACCCACAGAATTATAAATCACCCCAAAAGTAGATCTCCTTGTATGAGAATTTAAAATTAGATCACAAGTATAATAGCTTCAGTATTTCTCTTTCGTGTTCAGAAAGAGAAATTCGTCTTGTATACATTTCTATTTAACTCTTGCTTATCTCTTCAAAAACTTAGCTTCAATATCACCTCTCCCATTCTTCTCTTTGTTCCTTCATCTTTCTAATACTTATCCTTTTTAAGGAAATGAACATAGAACTAAAATTCATGTGCTTAAAGGCTCTTTCTCTTCCCAGGAGTAACCTCCATCCTGAATTTGTCATCTATGCTTCTCTGCCAGGTTTTTGTGTTTTACTACATATTATATAACAAAAACTTTAGTATTGGGAAATATTTTCAAGTCATACTAATGGATATTAATATTGCATTAATATCACATGCAATATTGCAGTTTGTTCTTTTCATCCAAAATTACTTTCAAGACAGACCACTCATTTTTAACTGCTGTTGAGATTTCACTGTTGGATATGCCAATATGTCAATTAACTGCATTCCTGACAGGTATTTAGGTTGCTTCCATGTTACCCTATACCACATTTATCTGCTATGTCTCTTCTTCCTGCAAGACAACAAGCAATAAACAGCAGGGCAGAAACTGTGCAGAATGTCTGTTCCTCTCTCTCATTTCCAGTACACCTGAGAATCACTCAGAATGTGATGTGCTTTGCATGGATGACGATGCTGTGAGTACCTGGCATACGATAAGCACTCCGTAAAAATGTGTTGAATAATAAATACTGACAAAATATTGTTTCAAACCTTGTGATCTCTGTTCACTTCTCTCCAACGGAAGATTTGAGGAGGAACTGACTCAATTTCAGTAGGAAGTCCTTTAAATATTCTTTTGTCAAAGAAGACATATATGAAACTAGATCACAATTTTCCACCGCTCTCACTAAGGATCTCAAAGCATCATACATACCACGATTTTCTCCAGTGACATTTTCCCCTCAATGTGCCTCAAGGTCAGTTCAGAGCAGTATTCAAAGCTTGACTACCCTTTACCTGCAACTGTAAAAGCTGGGAAGCCAGCGTCCGATGTAAATAACAATAGTAATCTACTATTCCCAGATCTATTTTTTCTTCTAAAATTTGATTTTTCTTTTCATATGTTTCCATTTGTGCTCTGCCGACTCACCTGTCCCGTTCAAGGCTCTGACATTTAACCGCACACCTTAGCGTGCTGGCTCCACGGCTGGCCCCTCCCCCCAGACCCCCACTTCTCACTCTCCCTGACGCTACTAAGTAGATCTAATGCTGTTTGATCTCATCTTCAATTCTTTTCGGTTTAAGGAGCTATGTAGGCTTGATGTACAAGACAAATACACACTGTAACTCTGGGCTTACAAAATCATCTATCATCATCCTTCCTTTGGACGTGACCAGTACATTGTGTATTTCAGAGAAATTAATCTGGTGTTTAGGGGAAGGGAGGCATTTCAAAATCAGTCTGCGTGCAGAACCTCCCTGCAGAACCTGCAGAGGCATTTTAGATGCCTTTCTCCTCTGCTCAGCAAGCCTCAAATTTGACCTTCGAAAGGATTTCAAGGATAGTGCCTTCCTCCCTTTCCCTTGCCGGTTCCAAGAGCGCGCGTAGGCCTCCTTCAGGGAAACAGCTGCCCGGGACCAGAGCTCGCAGAACTGCACGTCTAGGCTCGCGGACTCAGCGGGGAAACGGGAGAAGGAGCGGGAGGGAGGTGGGGGTTAGGGGACGGAGAAAGAAGGGGACGCGGGGCGCGGAGGTGGGGGGGGGGGGACGACGAGAGACGACTGAGAGAAGAGGAAGATTATCTGCATATGTATGAGGCACCCAGCACTGCCCTCTTCCCCGGCAGCTGCTCGGGCGGGGGAGGAAGAGGGAGGGGTTGGAGAAGAGAGGAATAAGGCGGGGGTGCGGCGGCAAACGCCTAGCTCAGGAGGACGCGGGTTTGGTGAACAGAAGAGGTGATTTGCATGACGCCTAGTGATAGGCTGACGTCTGGGGGCTGGGTCTCAGGGGCGGTTCCTGAATGGCTTAACGGAGTAAATTACAGAAATCTTTTGGCTGAAGAAAGCCGGAGTGTCAGGACTGTGCTATATGAAGCCAGGCCGCGAGGGGGCGCAGTGTCCCATCTTTGTTCTCGTTAAAGACTCCCATTCCCGCCTCACCCCACCCCCGTCCCTGTCCCCACCCCCCACACAGACACCACACGCAGAAAGTGCAGAGGAACCCTGTGATCCAGTCAACTGGCTCTGCCCCGTCTATTAAGAAAGATGAACACTCCTTTCTCTTCCATCTCCTTCATGGGAGACCACTTTTCATTTCAGATTATCACATCAATAAATATTCTTCGAGGAATAAAAAAGGCACTTTGCCAAAGATAAGAGAATATATATGAAATCTGTGGATTATAAAGACAATACATGTAGGAGGGGGGAATAGGCACACATATGTAAATACGCACATAATCACCCTGAGAACACAAAACATGGGTGGGGGGGAGGCAGAACGGACACCCAGAGAGAACACGTATCACGCACAAGGTGCTCGGGGCTGTACACACTCCCACACACCGCGGCACCCATTCACCCGCACCACTACACACCACGCACACACGCGTGCACACACACACACACACACTCACACACACAGAAGGACCTCAAGAAAAAAAACATCCAAGTGAATTCACGGCAGTGGAAAGACTGTCGAGAAAATATGAGAGAAGAATGTAATGTTTCAACCCCTCCCCTTCTAAAAATACTCAAGCGGAATGATTCTATTTGCATAATACAAATGTACGCAGGAAGGCGACACCGGAAAAAAATGGCTCCATTTGAGGCACACGACAGAGAATGCGTGTATACACACGCACACACACACGCACACGCAATCGTGACAGGGAGTGGGACACACCCACAGCCTGTGTCCTCCGCCACGGGCACCAGGAGATGCCATCGACAGCGCTCAGTGCAGTTTTCCAGAAAACACTAACGAGAAAAACGTAAAGAAATCCTCCCTGCTCTGCCACGGAAACACCGTTAGTGAACCCAGGTTTTCAAAATACACATAGACACACGCGCGCATATACACGTTTGTCAGCCAAGAGAGTTGGGCAAAGAAATAATAGATGCACAATAGATACCTGAAAGCTAGAGCTTATTAGCGGTCAGTTTAGATAATACTTTGAAATTACTTCACCCTGAAGATGGTTTTTCTGGGGTCCCCCTAAAAAAAAACCATACCTAATTTTTTTTTCATTTATTCTGCTTTTTCTTGATTCCCCTTCCCCCTTCCTTCTTATTTTTAAAGACAGGCTAGAAGGAGAACCCCCATTTCCAAAAGAGGAGAACCCCTGTTTTTGTTTTGCGAGCTCAGGAGCTTTCCAGTTGATTTCCCAGAGAGGAAGGTGCTAGGAAGCCGTCCTCCCCGCAGCCTCCCAGCCAGACGGCGCCACAAAAGGCATTATTACACATTCCAAATAACAAGGGCTGTCTATATATTTACAAATCTGTTCAAATATTTAACCTCTTAACTTGCTAAATATCCCCCTCTTCTCCTTTTCTTTCTCTCTTGCACTCTCCCACTCCCCCTTTCTGCCCTCTCTCCTCCTTTCCCTTTCACTTTCTAAAAGGGGTGGAGACGGGAAGTGCCCTTCTGGGATCCAAAATGTGGCCAGGGGCGCTGGGCTTTACCTGACCTTATTTGAATGCCAATTTCGTTTCCAGGCAATTATTCTTTGCTTGCCAAAAGATCGAGTTTGAATCACCAGGGTTACCTTTTTTTAAAAAGAAGCTTTGATGTTGTCTCAGTTTTTAAACTGCCTCGGAAAGGCACCCCCTAAATAGGAAGGGATTTTACTGACCCTTTAAAGTTGCCAGTGCCTCCAACTCCAATGCGTGCTGTTTTCCTCAGCGTTATTCCTCCAGGAGGTTAAGGCACTAGCAGAGATCCAACTGCATCAAAAAGGATCTTCCAAAGAAAGCCAAAAGAGTTTGGAGTTTCGTTAGTAATTGGCGACCCAGCTAATGCCAGGGGTGAGACACAAGCCCATTGCAGGAACCAGTATGGAATGCACCGTCGTGAATGTCGTATGCCCAGATCCTTTTTAGTGGGGCTAATAAAGTCATTCTGAGGACCAGTGTAAAATGTGAAGCTATATGGTAGTGGGCCTTTAATGCAGTGAAAATATTAGATTAATCAAAAATCAAGGTGTTCTCACGCTGATGCATAAAAGGAAAAGAAAAGTCGTGCATGCTCTCCGCGGCAGAGGTGCAGGCAACCCGCTGGTCGTACCGAAACTGCGGACCACCCTACTCCCCTAGACAGGTCACCAGTGTGGTCTTACCTTCAGAGGACTCCCCAACACGCTTACCGTGGGGTGTTCCACCTTTGCCCAAGGTTCTCCTGTAAGGCAATTTAAGGTGCCCTGCAGGGGCTCCCCCCATTCCATTCTGGGTTGTTTTTTTCTTTTCTTAAAGAAAAAAGTGGCAAGGACAACCTGGTACTTCTAAAGTTGACACAAAAGAGAACACTTCCTTTTGACGCGTTTTCTCTGGTTTCAAGTAGTAACTTTATTTATGTGTTTGTTTCGGGTAGTGAAAAAAGTGAAACTTCGGCTTGGCGAGATAATGAGGTATGTGTCCACAACAGATTTGTTCAGTTGACGAAAATATTTCAGCTTTCACTATCTTTAGATGCCTGTTCTTCTCTAAAGTGTACTCCCCACAAGTCCAGAAAGGACCTGAGAAAAATAAAACAGCCATCACCTGGGACCCTAGTCCTCAGAACCCTTAAATTGAGTTTATACCTCTATAGTCCCAGACCTCCTCTCCCCAGTATCTGCCCGTCACTGACTCTCCGAGGTACTGGAGTGATAAAGACCCTTGCTAGGTGCTGTCGGAGCTGGCACGCTGCGCCACGGACGCTCAGGGCCACCCAAGCCTTGGGCAAGGAAGGAAGGAAGGGGTGGCCTCCGTGGATATTTTGAAGAGATTTACTGAAAACTTTAACAGACGCCAGATGTGAGAAAGAAGGGAGGCTAGATGAATCTTTTAAAATGATGTATGTTTGTTCTTTGTGCCACATCAGACTTGGCAGGAAAGCGTGGGCACGGGATTCTGCGTGCCATTCTATAAAATGCCATCTATTAGCATGTCAGTGTGGCGGTCGGGACATCTCTCCCCTGTGGCACAGACCCCTTAGGGGCAAAAAAAAAAAAAAAAAAAACCTGAGGGCAGTTTAAGAGTTTTCTAGTTTTTCCTGACTGGAGAAGATATTCATCCGGAGACATTATCTCAGTCTGCGAGAGAATGAATGCTGCTTGTCACGCGCCCTTGTCTCCAGTAACGTGCGCCATCCAATTAGAAGCAATTTAAGCAATCAAGGCCGTTATGAGAGACGGGGGTGTTAAAAATAGGTTTTCTATAGCCTCAGAACTCTAATTCGGAAGAAACTCTAAAATTTCATCTGTATCATTTCTTTATATAAAATAAATATATAATCCCAGTGTCCCCTGTTCGTGCTTCTTTTCTCCTCCATGGTCCTCCCCCATCGTCTGTCTGCCTTCCTTTTGGGAATGCATAACAGAAGTGAAGAGTAAAGCTCTGATGAAAAGGGAATGGGTCCCCGTAAAATCTTGCTGAAACCAAACCAGAGGATTTGGGTGGGGCCCAGACTTTTACGGACTTCTCGCTATTGTAGCACTCTTAATAGTGGTTGCTATTTGACTTTTATTGTGGTGGGTGGGGAAATGCCAAAAGTAGCTCCCAGAGAGGAAGGCACCGACTGCCGGAATGGGGCTGTGTGACCTGGAGGCTCCGAAGGGGTGAAAGGTGGTCCCTGGCAGCGGGCTTTGAGGAAAACTCAAAGCCAGTCTGGGTAGCTACTGACATTCGTTGGTCCTGAGTGCTAGGGGATGCATAAAAATAGCAAAAAACATGTGTTGTGGGAAAGGGTTTCTTAAAAGTGTGTTTATGTTCCATGTTCTAATAGAACAGGAAGAGTAAAAATCACCAATAAAACCAGATCCCAAGCAATCTCCTCTAGCAGAAGCAAAACTGGAATGCAAAACTAGGGCTTCATTTCTCCCCCATTTTCTGATCCCAGACTTGTAGCATGGACTAGAGGCCAACTGCAGAAGCAACTGACTCTGGTTTGCATTCCCACCAGGACATCCACCAACTTGGATTTTCCCCAGCTCTCAGGAGAGAGTGGAAGAGAGCAGATCCCACAATGGGCAAAAGCAAAGTTGGCAAAACTGGCAAGAAGTAGAGGGCCAAAGCCTTAGCTGTCTGCAGGCTCTGCCCGGGGCCTTAGTTCCCTTCCTCCATTTAGGCCCAAGTTCTCTGTCAAGGAATTGTGCTCAAAGCCAACCATCCAGAACCTGAACCCGGAAAGCTCTGGCAGGGGTTGGGGGTACAGAGGAGTGATACACTGAGCCCAGCTCTAAGCCCAAAGTGGCGGAGGGCACTAGAGAGACCAGAAGTCATCTCTGATCTCCAAAAGCAGGCACCAGCATTTCCAGGGGGCCTGACAGCCTCCAGAGTGGGAATTAATCACCTGGCAGTAACTCCCTTCAGAACCTGGCTTTCTGGAAGGAGTTTAAGATTGAAACAACAGGGGCCTCCCTTGTGTCGCAACGGGTTCTGTCTCAGCCTATGAAGCTGTCCACGGCCACTGCAGCACGAGTTCCATCCCCAGCCCCAGAGCTTCCCACATGGCACAGCAGACCTCTTCTGCCTCGCTGACTGCTCCCCGCAGCAGAGCAGTGCACTTTAGTAGGTCTGCCTGTTCTGCACCCCACACTGTCTCTGATGAGTCCTTTCACCACCCCACACCTCTGGCCTGCACCCCAGTTCTTGTATGCATAAATAAATAAATATTTTAAAAAAAGTTGAAAGCAACATTCACCCTAAAGCATCTAAAGGTAGAGGACCAGTGCAGAAGTGGGGTGATTCTCTTCTTAGATGTACCACTCTTGTTTCAAAACAGTATCAGTTTCAGAAGCAGCAGTTGCTGCCTCAACAGGACTAGCTGAGGATCAACGGATCAAAGCCTGGGTTTCTCAGAGTGTGAACCAGAGACCAACCACAAGGCCAGCAGAGGCAGATGCCAGGGCCTCTGTCCACCCCCCAGGGCGATTCTTCACAGAAGGTTTTCAAAACACAGCTCTGAAAATACTGCATCGTTAAAATCCTTCCTAATAGCACCTAATTTATTTCCTATTTGTTCTGGATGTTTTGTAACTGATGCATAAACTGAAACCATTTGCTTTTTAGCAAACTGATCGATTTAACAGTTCAAAAAGCATTGCTATTTTAAAATAATAATCCCTGGAAATTTCTTCTGAAATTTAAAGTTCCCTGACAATTAATCCTTCCAAAATCCCTTTAAAAGCTAAATACACTGTATTTTTTTAGTTAGAAAAATTTTTAAATGTAAAGATATTAAGAATATTTGTTAATCACGTTTTCTGATTTAAGAAACATAGATTTAGGGTTTCTGAATTTAATTCTTCCTTTTGCTACATAATATTCTAATATGTTGGGGTAGAATTCAGAATAGCTATGAACAAGCAACAGAATACTTTAAAAAGTTAAATTTGTCCTTTGCCATACAAAGGACTACTCTTGCCATGCAACAGTTCAGGTTTAGTACCTACTCTTTTCAAATAATAGTTCCAAAGTTTAGTATACATATGTATATGTATAGAAAATAATATGATCTTTTCTCTGCCATAAACCAACTGGGTGAAATTAGGCAAATCTTTTCTCCTTACTAGGTGTTGTTAATTTGGAGTTCACAAATTGTACAGATTTATGAAATATTACTTTGATATATTTTGCAGTTGCATAAAATAATATTAACATCAAAATAAACATTTTCTGGTTATTATATAATTAGTCTATATTAACCACATACTGTTTTAACTGTCTAGTAGAAACACCTGACCTTCAGCCTAAGAATGATGAATATACAGGAAGAACTATGCATATACCTACTTTTCTGTAATGTCATCTCTCTCTCTAGATTCCCAATGAGATGCATGATTCAAAAAGTTTCAGAGCTACTGACCTATTGTGGAAACATTCATAGGCACAAAGACAACTCCAGTAATCACTGATTGTATTTACATTTCTTTGCATGAATGAAACCACTGGTTTTTTAAAGTAATTTAAGGTTACCAAATGCTATGTGAACTTCTATAAGAGCATTTCATTTAATTGTAGAAAAAGAAGACCTCAGGAATGGTATTATCTATATGGATTTTATGCCCCTAAAAAGAGCTTAAATTTTTTCTTCAGCTATTAAAGTTGGTGAATTAATAACTTTGATAATTTCATAACTTTCTCTGGAACACACCTAGCACATTTCATCGATTCAAAAAATCAGGAAATATACAAAGAATATACTTCTGATAGTGTCCTTGAAGTTACCTTTTTCTCTAGTAATAAAGAATCTTTGCTCAATTATCTCCCTCCTCAACCCCCAATCCTACTTTATTCCCAATAAAGCCCTATCCCCCACCCCCCACCGCCCAGGCCTGTTCTTCCAGGTAGACACTGAGTTTATTGAGTCTGAGCAACACTTTCAGGAATCAGCAGCAGCAGGTTACAACAATGAACTTTTTATTTATTTTTTTTTTCAGTTCAACCCAAGTCTATGAAATTAATTTCCATTTCAACAATCACAAGACTTCCCTTGGAAATATCAGTGACTACACAAGCCATAGATAGATCAAGTGTAGGCGCTCTATCTTCTGAGTGGGGCTGGGTTATGTTTTCAATTGGAACAAGGTATTAAGTGATTAAACTGTGCCAGCAGACATAGCACTTTCATCAAGCCCTTTTCTATCCAAACAGGCACAAGGAAAGTCAATCCCTGCCTGTGAAAGTCTCTAGGGAATACTTGGAATGCTTTAAGGAAATCATGTTTGCAATTAAAGCACTGGCATTTTTCTTCTCATCACAGAATAAACTGATTATCATTTTTGAAACTTTACCTTTTTTTATTTCAATAAGCTGCTTAAGATCCTCTTGCATTCATTGACAGGATTTTTGGCACCATTCTGCTGCATTAGTCCATGGCCATTTAATTGTTAAATGTTAACAGATTACTAGTGATTGAACAGAGGCACATTCAAATTCCAGACGCCATTATCTTAATTCCTACCACAGTTAGCATTCATACAAGATGGAAGATCAAATACCAATTTGGGCACCATATTTTGTCTGCCTTTTTGTAGATAAGGTTATAACACTAGCATGCCTTCACCTTATTCCCGTCAGCATACCTGGCACATAACTGAGAGAACAAGTGAATTGATAAATGAGTTAATAAATAAGCAGTGCATCCAATGTCTTTTTGACTATTTGGAACCATGGAAGAAGTGGAAGATTTTAGTGATTCCTACCATGGTTCCTACATTGTAAGTATTCTTAAATGAAAAATACAATAAAATACTGAATACACATTATAAATCTGAAATAAATTTGTTAAGGAGTCCATTATCATAAGATCCTTTTTAAAAGCCATCAAATTGATAGACATGGGGGATGTAAATGCTAAACTTACCTGGGAAGAATAGAATATTACCATGTGAGACACTGTTCTTAGCACTTGTGTGGATCATCTCCTCTCATCTCCCAGGAAAATCCTCTGAGACATGGATTATTACTGCCATTTTACAGATGAGAACACTGAGGCCAGGAGCATAACTTGCTACCTAGCATCATAAGATATTGATGTCTGATACATGGCAGTGTCAAGATTCAAATTGAGACAATCTGGCTCTAGTGACGAGCTCTTAGCTACTGAGTACTAACAGTACATCTCACTAAACACTGTTAAATTGATCTTCATGTAATTTGGGCTTTTTCCCTCACAAAATATGGAAATAAGAGAAATATTCAGAAGTAATAGCAGGTGTTTCCAGGAATCCAAAGACTACATTCATATTGCTAATGCAAAGAATAAATAAATGAATGAGTAAAATGGCAGCATAGTCAGCTGAGAGCTGAGTCCACTACCAAAATGCCCCATTATTTGACTCTGAGGCCTTGGACAAGTTACCTAACTTCTCAGTGTCTAAGTTCTTCAACAGCAAATGGGCAATAAAAATACTGACTCCATGAAATAGTAATGATCAAATGCAACAGAAACAAAGTACTTGGTATAAAATAAGTATATGATAAATATAGTTATTATGATGTGAAAATTAGATTATGTGATTGTATCCTAACCACAGCACTAACTCTATTTTTAACTTTGAAATGACAATTGTAAGTTAGGGTAGGCTCTCTTCTATTTTTCCCATCCAGACATTTTAAGAGACTTTTTCTTTTACACTTACACAAAATCAAAAACTATGTTCTTTATATTTCAGAGATAAACTTAGAAAATTTCCAGACCCCATAAGTTGCATTGTTTTATAAATATTAAGAATGTCTCATCTGGGAGAAATCTGAATGTGAATATTTATTTTTACTTATTGATAATTACATATTTGTTATACCAACCAAATAATACATTAATGTAACTTTTTATTAAAGTAAAGCATATATATGGTTTAAAAAATAGTACATAATGACTTCAAAAGCCAGAGTTTTCTGCCCTTTCACCACTCTCATGTTAGTCCCTCATAAACAATCACTTCAAATATTTTAAACTATTTCTGATTTTCCTTTTTTCTGGATTACCAGCAGTATATTTCAGTCACTCCACGTGTTCTGCTCCCTACTCTGTCTCTGGCGAATCCTCTCACCCCTTCCCAACCTCCCCACACCTCTGGCCTACACCCCAGCTCTTGTATGCATAAGTAAATAAAACCTTGGACAAAAAAAAAAAAGTTCTTACTCTACTTTCACACATCATTGGTCATTTGGTTATTATAGAATTATAAGTTTAAAATGCTTTTTTTCAGAAATTTCAAGACATTGATCCTTTATTTTTTACTAAAATTATTGAGAAGATTGATCTAATCTGATTCTCATTCCATTGCAAAAATTTAGGCCTCCCACCATTCTCTGGACTACTTTTAGAGTCTTCTCTTTATTTTTACTATTATGTAATTTTAAATAATGTGTCTAATGTTTTTATTTATTCATTGTTCTGAACATTCAATGGACACTTTTTTAAAAAGATTTTTTTATTTATATATGCATAGAACAATTGGGGTGTAGGCCAGAGGTGTGGGGGATGAGAGGGTTCACCCGAGACAGAGTGGGGAGCAGAACAGGCAGATCAACTGAAATACACTGCCTGGGGGAGCAACGGGAGAGACAGGAGAGGTCTGCTTCGCCATGTGGGAAGCTCCCTGGCTGGGGATGGAACTCATGTCACAACTCATGTCACAGTGGCTAGTGATAGCTTGATAGTGCTGAGACTTAACCCCTGCACCACCAGGGAGGCCCTCAATGGACACTTTCAATCTAATTATTCATGCCCTTCAAGTTTCTCTCTTTAGTGTTCTTTTCTTTTTTTCTTCTTTCTGAAATTTCTACTATTTCAGAATTGGTCCTTGAGAGGAATCTTTCTGTTAATATACTCCTATTGTATATTCTATTCATTTTACTTCCCTCAGAATTTATTATTGAATTATTATTGTTCAACCATTCAATTGATTTTTTTTGATCTGAGAATCACATTGTTTTAAATACCGAAAGCATTTACTTGATCTGTAATTTCTTTTTCATGACAATCTATTCTGCTTTATAGCAGCCTGTTCATGTTTCATTGCTGTATTGTGGCTTTTAGTCTTTCTAGAATATTAATGAAATTTTTAAGATTGTTATGGTTGTCCTGAATTATCCATTTCCTTCAGGTTTTGCAATCTCCAAGTTCCTATTTTTGACTATCTTTTTTCTTGGACTTTCTTATTCATATTGCTGACTTGTATCAAGTTATTAGAGATACTTGTTTTCTGTATTTAACTGTGAACTAGTGAAATGGCTGCCTGGTAGCTCTCTGAACAGAGATAGGATCTTATTAACTGGCAGTTCAATTAATGAAATGTGATTGGGTATTGGCTATTTTATTGAAGAGCACATACTTGCAATAACCCAGAGGTCTTTGTTCTGAATTGTGAGTGTCTAGACAAGTGTTCCTAGACCCACTTTGGTAGTAGAGAAGATTCTTCATTATATTTTCCTGGGAAATGGTACAATGTGTATATACTTAATACTCAAGGCATTGACAGTTTCATATATAATCAATTAAATGCCTGCTTGAGTCATACGTCTTGCTCCCATTTTCCATCATCTGCCAATTCTGAATTCTGGTTCCACATAGCAAACTGGGCCCCTCTTTAGGGGGCCAAAATAGTCACCTCTACACATAGACAAAATATTTTGTCTACACTATAGACAAAATAGTCACCTCCACACATATTTTATCAACAGAGTGGCTGTTTCTCCCAATTCATCAGTTGTCACTCATCCATCCATTTTTCAACTTTCAGAACTTTTTCAAAATCTCCTTTTGCTGTTAGATTATGTTCTTTGTTTTACAGCCTTAAATATACCTTTGTTTTACACCTTTAATGATACCTTATTAATGTTTTAGGGAAGTCAGACTGCCATATTCAATCAAAAAGCTTCTGTTTAAGTTTTAAGCCGTTTTATATTACTTATACTTTACTTATTTCATACTCCTGATTTAGTGCGTTTTATTGGCAATTTCTACTCAATCATGAACCCAAGTTTAATTTACGGCCTAAATTAGAAAGAAAGATGGTTATTCCTAGGACACAATCCCTCATTATTTGAATAACCAAACATAACTCTTTTTTGTACTTATGCTTCATAATGTGGACTGAATGTGAAATGTTTATTTCTAGAGGATCCTATGTTAATGTTAAGAGTCTAAAAAAGACAATGCTGGATTTATCAGAATTTACTTAGACTGCGTATCTGTTTAAAAGCTACTTGAAAAAACTAGAAAATCCTACATGTAGCAAAAGCATACACAGCAGTTGGCATATCATTACCAGATACAAGGTTGCTTAACACTTTGTGTGCCTGTGTCCTTTAAATTTACCAGCCCTTGGGGCCAGCCATTTTCTGTGCCACCACATGAATGGTATAAGCATTCAATAAAACACACACAACTCCTGAATTACTGAATATTAAAAAAACTGTATTATCTCTCATAAAACACCTTACACTTTCACCAAAACAATATGTAAAGATTCCAGACTGAGTACGATCAAAGAGCGAGCTCCTAATAGTTCCAAATAAATCCACCGTGGTGTGAAAAACTGGAGACTAGATGAACACATATTAATACGTGAGCGGCCACCTGATACTGGTGACAAAAACACATACTAATACATGAGCGGACCACAAAGTGTTAACAACTAACACAGAATCTTAGATCCTCCCTCAAAAGCATCTTCAGTTCCCTTACAATGGTTACAGCATTATACTTGATATTTTTTTAAAAAAAATTTTTTTTTAAAGATTTTTTTTATTTATTTTACTTTACATACAAGATGGGGTACAGGCCAGAGGCGTGGGGCGGCGAGAGGGTTCACCAGAGACAGAGCGGGGAGCAGAACAGGCAGATCAGAAGTACACTGCTGAGGGGAGCAGCGGGCGAGGCAGGAGAGGTCTGCCGCACCATGTGGGATTCTCCCCGGCCGGGTGTCGAACTCGCGTCGCCGCTGTCGACAGCTCCACAGCGCAGCGCACAACCGCTGCGCCACCGGGGAGGCCCTAAAAAAATTTTTTAAGATTTATTTATTTATGCATACGAGCTGGGGTACAGGCCAGAAGTGTGGGGCGGTGAGAGGGTTCACCAGAGACAGAGTGGGGAGCAGAACAGGCAGATCGACGGAAATACACTGCTGAGGGGAGCAGCGCGTGCGTGAGGCAGGAGAGGTCTGTTGCTCCATGTGGGAATCTCCCTGGCCAGGTTTAGAACTTGCATCGCCTCTGCCGACAGCTCCACAGCACAGCGCTTAACCGCTGCGCCACCAGGGAGGCCCTATACTTGATATTACAAATGATAACATTCTATCAGCCACAGAGAGAGCTTCACTGGGACTGTGGTCACGTCTGTTTTTCACCACAGTGTATCCAGTGCCTAGAGTAGCTTTCGCACATTATGGTCAGTGATAAACACTTGTCTAGTAAATACTTAAATGAATTGTGTGTCTAGACGAGGGTCTGAAACTTATCATCAGGCTTGGGGAATTAGATGAATTAAGATTTGTAGGAATCAGAGTCGCCATTGTATGATAAATGTCACTGGGGTCACCTAAGCAAGTGCAGTAAGAGATACTCAAAGAGGGGAAGATTGCTTTAAGCCAAGATGATTACAATACCCAGCTGAAAATGAGAGACAGGATTTTGATAGGTGAAATGAAAAGGGAAGGGCTTTACACAGCATAAAGGGTTTAAATCAAAATAGTATGGAGCTTATAAAATGTTTGCATTTATTCAGTATATTTTCCTTAAAAACAAAGCCTGACTTACAGAATTCAGAAGTAATAGTTTCATAAAGAAGGCAGATAAGATTTTCTTTCATATATCAACTCTACAAAGTTATTGAATGGACATTTACATATAATCATTTCTGGTATATAAAATCACATTCTTAAGGAAAACTTAAAGTGTTTCATACCATATCTGCTTGACTTTAGAGGTGAATTAAAATATACTACTAATTCATGATGCAAATGTGCCTTATTTAAGGTTGATTGCCTAGGAAATGAGGACAAATACCTCTCATTCTTGATTATTTTACTAAACTTTGCAATTTCAACTTTTAGATTTTCTTAATGAAAACAGAATGCCTTGATATTTTAATGGTCTGTTTACAAATATCCAGGTGCTTGTACTTTAATCAAATAAGCCACAAAGTAGATTAGGCACAACAAAATGTACCTGGTTGAAATTTCCCCACAGAGCCCTGTTGGGGACAGACTGTGACACCCAGGGTGGGTCAGTGCACACTCTTGCAACAGGACCCCCTTCAGAGCAGAGAGTTGAGAGTTACCATTAATTCCAATTTTCCTGATAAGAGAAAATAGCATCTCAAAAAAAGACAGAAATACATGTGACTATTTGGAGGAGGAATGTAAGCAGGGAGAAAAAAAGCAAGAAATAATAAAACAGGTCATACAATGATGATAGTCAAGTACACCAGGTACTTTACATATAGTAGTTCACTTAAGGAGAGAAGAGAAGGAAAGAAAATAGAGGAGAAAATAAATTTATTTTTCTAGAAAGTTCTGATTTTACAATGACAATTTTCTTTTTTTTTTTTTTTTTTTAAAGATTTATTTTTTATTTATACATACAAGCTGGGGTACAGGCCAGAGGTGTGGGGCGGCGAGAGGGTTCACCAGAGACAGAGTGGGGAGCAGAACAGGCAGATCAGAAGTACACTGCTGAGGGGAGCAGCGGGCGAGGCAGGAGAGGTCTGCCACACCATGTGGGATTCTCCCCGGCCG
>PVIJ01017989.1:0-27673 GCA_004024925.1 Scalopus aquaticus | reverse complement strand
TGAGGAATCGCCATACAGCTTTCCATAGTGGTTGGACCAGTTCACATTCCCACCAGCAGTGTAGAAGAGTTCCTTTTTCTCCACATCCTTTCCAGCATTTGTTGTTGCCTGTATTTTTAATGTGTGCCATCCTCACAGGTGTGAGGTGGTATCTCATAGTGGTTTTGATTTGCATTTCCTTGATTATAAGTGAGGTTGATTTTTGATTGAGATCAATGGAGATAAAAAATTCTGACTAAGCCAAGAATATGGACTAGACCAAATGAAAGACAATCAGTGATCTTGAAGATGCAAATGGGGAAAGAATCCAGATAGAAAAAGAGAGATAGAAAGGGAAAAAAGAAGGTAACATTTCAGGAATTACCTGACACCATGAGGAAAGGAAATATAAGAATCATAGTATCCCAGAAAGAGAAGAGAAAGAGAAGGAAACTGAAAAATTACTTAAAAGAAATGATGGAAGAAAATGCCCCAAACAGGAAGTAACTTGAACAAACAATTACAAGAAGCTAGAAAAACACCAAGCTACTTAAAGAAAAGGAGACCTACAACAAGACAGTAGTAAAATTTCCAAGATTCCAAGACTAAGAAAAAAATAATGAAATTGATGAGAAGGAAGAAACCTATATCCTATAAAGGAAACCTGATTAGGCTAACATCAGATTTCTCTAAAGAAATACTATGGGCAATAAGAGAATGGAGTGACATATTCAAAATACTTCATGATGAAAATTGCTAGGAAGAATATCCTGCAAGATCTCCTTCACATATGAGGGGAAAATAAGGGTCTTCTCAGACATAATCTTAGAGAATTTTCAACCACTAGACACTCCCTCCAAGAAATATTAAGAAGAGATTTAAACCAAGTTGCGGAATGAACATAAAGACCTGAACAAGGGATTAAATAGAACCACAAAACTATGTACGAAGTGGCAGGAGCAGACTTTCATATATCAATAATCACTCTAAATGTCAATTGACTGAACTTACCAATAAAAAGACATGAGTGTCTACTTGGATGGAGAAACAAAATCTAACCTTCTGTTGCCTCCAGGAACCACACCTAAGTTCCAGGGGTAAACATAGACTGAAAGTAATGGGTTGATGGACAATTCTACAAGCAAATGGCACCCAAAGGAAGGCAGGGACAGCCATACTTGTATCAAATAAAATAGACTTCAGCTAAAAAAGGTAACAAGATACAAGAAATAATCACTATGTAATTAAGGAAAAAATATACAAGGAAGACATAACACTTCAAATATTTACTCATCGAATGAAGGGGCACCAAAAAAATGCCAAACATTTACTATCAAATCTGAAGAAAAAGACATTGAATAAAATACAAATGTGGTTGGAGACTTCTAACACCCCACTCTCACCAATGGACATACCAATGAAATTTAAAAAAAAAAGTAAGGACAAATTCGCCTTAAACAAAGAACTAGACCATATGAGTTAAATAGCCATTTATAGGGCACTACATCCCCAAAAAGCCCAACACATCTGTTTCTCAAGTGCACACGGATCATTCTCCAGAATGGACCACATACTGGTCACAAGACATGTATCATCAAATTCATGAACATAAAATCATACCAAGTACCTTCTCTGACCATAAAGGTATCAAAGTAGAAATCAAGTACAAAAAGAAACCAAGAAAATTCTCTAATATGTGGAGCTTGAGTAGCACACTACAAAAAAGACCACTGAGTCTATTAACAAATCAAAGAAGAAATCAAAAAACACCTTGAGACAAGTGATAATGAGAATACAACCTTCCAGAACATATGACACATAGCAAAAGCAATACTAAAAGATAAGTTTATAACAAATAAGGCCCAAAACAGAAAACAAGTAAAAGCCCAAATAAACAACCTTATCTCACATTTTAAAGTAAAAAATAACAACAAAAAAGCCCAAAAGTCAGTAGGAAGAAGGAGTAAAATTAGAGCAGAAATACATAAAATAGAAATTAAAGACAGTCAAAAAGATCAATGAAACCAAAAGCTGGTTCTTTGAACAAATAAACAAAATAGACAAACTCTTAGCTAGACTCACAAAAAAGGGGAGAAACTCAAATAAATAGGATCAAAAATGGTTGATGAGAAGCTACAACAGGCACTTTAAGTGGATAATAAAAGATTACTAAGGACATTTATATGCAAAAAAGTTCAACAGCTTAGATAAGATGGACACACTCTTAGAATTATACAATTATCCAAGGCTGAATAGGGAAGAAATAGAAAACATAAACCAGTGACAAACAAGGAAATTGAAACATAATCCAAACTTTCCCAAAAAATAAAAGTCCAGGACCAGAAGATTTCATAAGTAAATCCTACCAAACTTTCAAAGGTGAACTAATATCTATTCTGCTCAAACTCTTTCAAAAATAGATAGAAGGAATACTTGCAAACACATTTTATTAGGCCAAAATAATTTTAATACCAAAACCGAAGATAACAATTATAAAAGAAAACTACAGACTAATATCCCTAATGAACACAGATTCTAAAATACTCAATAAAATCTTATCAAATTGAATCCAATAATACATTAAAAGGACTACATGTCATGACAAAGTGGAATTTATACTAAGGATATAAGTATAGCTCAACATCTTAAAATCTATTAACATAATTCACAGCATCACCGACAAAAAAAAGATAAAAACCATATGATCATATCAATAGATGCCAAGAGAGCATTTGATAAAATCCAACTTCCATTTATGATGAAAACCCTTCAAAAACTGGGGATAAATGGACTATATCTTACCATGATAAAATAAACCTACAACATGCATCTCAATGGTAAAAAACATAAAGCCTTTCCACTAAGATCCTGTATAAGACAAGGATGTCCACTCTCAGTATACCCTTCAACATATTATTGGAAGCTAGAGAAATTAGGCAAGAGAAAGATATACAAGCAGTCTAAATTGAAAAAGAAGTAAAGGTATCATTATCTGCAGACAACATGGTAATATACACAGAGGGCCCTAAAGACTCCATTGAAAGACTAATTAAACAATAAGCCAGTTCAGTAAAGTGGCATGTTACAAAATTAATATATAAATATCAATTGCTTTCCTATAAGCAAACAGTGAGCTAGAAGGGGAAGAAATTAAGAAAACCAGTCACACCGAAAGACACGAAATACCTAGGAATAAACTTAACAAGGGAGGTGAAGTACCTATAAAAGGAAATCTATAAAACATTGTTAAAGGAAATAGAAAAAGACAAAAGAAATGTGAAGATATTTCATGCTCATGGGTTGGAAGAATCAATGTTGTCAAAATGGTCATCCGAACCAAAACAATTTACAGATTCAGTGCAATGCCAATAAAATTTTAATGGCATTCTCCAAAGAAGTGAAACAAAATTACTGGAATTCATGTGTAATCACAAAAGACCCCAAGTATCCAAAGCTCTCCTGACAAAAAAGGGGGGAATGGTGGTATTAAACTTCCAGACTTTGAACTATACTGTGAAGTCATAATAATTAAAACAGCCTGGTACTGGAACAAAAACATTCACACAGACCAATGAAATAGAATCAAGAATCCAGAAATAAAACCGCCATATTGACAGCTAATCTATGACAAAGGATAGAAGAATATACACCAGTAAAGGAAACCCTCTTCAATAAATGGTGTTGGGAAAATTGGACTGGCACATGCAAAAGAACAATACTAGACCACTACTCACACCAGGCACAGAAGTCAACTCAAAATGGATAAACGACTTGGATGTAAAACCTAAAAGCATAAAATACATAGAAGAGAACAGGCAAAAGAAAGACATAAATCTCAGAGATATCTTTACAGTGTTGTCCCCGGCATAAGGAAAACAAAAGCAAATATAAACAATTGGGACTACCTCATACTAAAAAAGCACAGTGAAGAGACCGTAATTAAAACCAGGAGACACGGGCCTCCCTGGTGGCGCAGTGGTTAAGCACTGCGCTGTGGAGCTGTCGGTAGCAGCAACGCAAGTTCGATGCCCAGCCCGGGAGATTCCCACGTGGTGCGGCAGACCTCTCCTGCCTTGCCCTCTGCTCCCCTCAGCAGTGTGCTTCCATCCATCCGCCTGTTCTGCTCCCCGCTCTGTCTCTGGTGAACCCTCTCGCCACCCCATGCCTCTGGCCTGTACCCCAGCTTGTATGCATAAATGAATAAATAAATAAAATTTAAAAAAAAAACTAGGAGACACTCTACTGAATGGGGAAAATATTTGCACACCATACATCTGTCAAAGGACTAATATCAAAGATCTGCAAAGAACCCATACAACTCAACAAAAAGAAAACAAAATACCCAATTAAAAAATGGGAAGAACTAAATCGGCACTTCTCCAAAGAAGACATACAGATGACCAACAAGCACATGAAAAAATTGCTTATTGTTAATAATAAGCAATTATTCATCATTGCTTATTGTGAGAGAGAGAAATGCAAGTCAAAACCACAATAAGATGCCATCTCAGATCTGTGAGAATGGCCCATAGCAAAAAGACCAGAAGTAGTAAGTGCTGATGAGGGTGTGGACAAAAAGGAACACTCCTATAGCATTGGTGGGAATGTAGAGTAGTCCAAACAGTATGGAGATTTCTCAAAAGATTACAAATGTTTCTGCCATGCAACCCAGATATTCTAATCCTGGGTATCTACATGAATAGTACGAAAACACTATTTTATGGGGGGGGTTGAAAAGTATTATTTTATTTATTTACGTGTGTGTATATTACATCATTGCTCATTTTTGTACAATGTATGCTTGTCTGCTTTCTCTTTTCAAATGTATTCCCCATAAAACTCCCACCACCAATTCACCCATGAACCATCACCATAGTCCCTTGTGATCTTCTCTCCCCTGTTTTACAAGAACATCATTTTAAAAAGAAGCTTGCACTCCCTGGTCATTGCAACATGGTTTACAATTGCCAAAACATGGAAACGGCCTAATTGCCCTAAAATAGATGAATAGATCAAGAAGATGTGATACACACACACACACACACACGGAATGTTATTCAGAGATTAAAAAATATAAACCCATGCCATTCTCAGCAACATGAAAGGAGTTGGAAGGGGTAAGGAAAGTCAAATAAGCCAGAAGGAGAAAGACAAACACCTGATGGTGTCACTAATATGTGGCATATAGAGAAAACAAACTAAGGGTCAGATAAAGATGAACTTAAAAACTCACCCTTGAAAGCTGACTATAGAATTGTGGCATCCAGAGCGGGGAGGTGGTGCAGGAGAAGGTAAGAAGAAAAATGGAAGGAAGCACAATGGACTTTGGTAGTGGGCTGTGGGTGATTTGGTGGCAGGTGCCTTAGGGTGGTGATACTGGAAGGGAAGGAATGTAATGTTACTTCAATTAAAAGTATGAATAAATAAATAAAAATACATAAACACTTGCCATTTGTGAGAACATGAATGGAGTTTGAGGAGATTATGCTAAGCGAAACCGGTCATAAGGAAAAAGACAAATACTGGATAATGTCACTTATATGTGGAATATAGTAAAACAAAACAAAAGGTCAGAAAAAGTTAAACTAAAATGCAAACCCTTGAAGTCTGCAGAGTGGGGCCAACCAGAGTGGGAGGGAGAGGGGACAGGAGAGGAATGAGAACAAACGGGGGAGGGAGCACAAGGGTCTATGATGGTGGACTATGGATTCTTTGGCTTTGGGTGCATTATGGCAACAACATCTGAAGGGGAGAGCCTACACTTCTACAGAATGATGTAAACCAGTATTAGCTCAATAAAAATATTATTTAAAAAGCAACAGTCACAGTCACAATTCTAGAGGCCAGAAATCTAAGGCGTCAGCTGGGTTAATTTCTCCTGAAGCTCTTCTCCTTGGGCCTACAGATTGCTGTGTTGTCCCGTGGCCTGTTCTGTGAACACTTCTGTTGTCCCTTCTTCTTATAAAGACACCCCCAGGAACTAGCTATCTATCCCCTACCAGCTAACTAGGGCCCCCATGAACTTTTTAAACTTTAATTACATTCTTAAAAGTTCTGTTTCCAAATACAGTCTATTGGATCTCTAGCTGTTAGATCTTAAGTACTGTGCCTAGTTTGTATCTCTTGTTTCTATTAAATCTTGCTGGTGAAAGTCCCACATAACCATATCCTCCTGCTAAACACCAGTAGACTAATGGCCAGATCATTTACAGCAAACAAGGAACTAAACTATGCCTGTTCCTGTGTCTCCTAATAACTCAGCCATACTCTCTTATCACTGTGATATTCCCTAACAAAAACTCACTGTACTTTCCCAGCCTGAACATTCCATTTCAGGGCAAATCTGATTGCCAATCTTGCTACCTGCTAGTATCTCCTAGATTCACCAATATCTTGACAACATTTGGAGACATATGGAGTATTCTTTAGAATACATAAGACCCAGGTAAGAACATCCAAGTGGGAACCCATTTTGGTTTCCCTTTCTACAATTTTATACCGTATACCCATAACAATTCACTAACATTCATTCTAGTTTTCATACTTTTATATTTTGTTTCATATGACGTATGAACCTCAACATATTTCTACTAATTTCTCCAACCCAAGAAGGAGAATATAATTATAAGAAATTATAAGAATACAATTTGTCTACCATTTTTGGGAATCTACCCAAAGGACACAAAAACAGCAATCCAAAAGGATACATGCACCCCCATATTTATAGCAGCACTGTTCACAATAGCTAAGACATGGAAACAACCCAAATGCCCCAAAAATAGATGACTGAATCAAGAATATGTGGTATATATACACAATGGAATACTATTCAGCATTCAAAAATGATAAACACGTGCAATTTGCAGCAACATGGATGGAGCTAGAAGGGATCATGCTCAGTGAAATAAGCCAAAAGGAAAAAGAAAAATATCGAATGGTTTCACTTATAACAGGAACATAGAGAAACCAAATAAAAGAGAGACATTCAGCAAGAGGGGGAGGATAGGGGCTCAGAATTGGGGGAGAAGGGAGCACGAGGGACTTTGGTGACAGTTCACGGGTGAATTGGTGGTGGGAAACCTATGGGGAATACACAATAATGTAAAAGACATAATAATAACAATAAAATTTTTAAAAAGGAATACAATTGTAAGAGGGCCTCCCTGATGGCGCAACGGTTTAAGTCTCAGCCTATGAAGCTATCCGCAGCCACTGCAACACTAGTTTGATCCCCAGCCAGGGAGCTGACACACATGGCGCAGCAGACCTCTCCTGTCTCATCCACTGCTCTCCTCAGCAGTGTACTTGAGTAGATCTTCCTGTTCTGCCCCCCGCTCTGTCTCTGGTGAATCCTCTCACCACCCCACACCTCTGGCCTACACCCCAGTTCTTGTATGCTATAATCATGGTGAGACAATAGCCAATTCTGGATCCTGGTTCCCTAAGGTGTACAGATTACACCTTATTGCACTTCACTGTCTCAGGGAGACACTGGAGTGTGTTAGGGTTTTCTTTGGATAAACCTGTTAATTCACAAGCTCTGCTTAGGGCAAGGGATGTTGGGCACTACGTCCATTCCCACTTAGCCTTTTCATTGGACCATCTTGTCCAAGAAAACATGGACTATTGACTTGTAAAAAGTCATCTGTGGGTGAGATAAAATGCTCTTTTCTTAAGAATACTATGCACTTCTGCTTGGACCTACTGCTCCATGCTTCTAACATCCCTGGATCTCTGAACCCCATCTGGCACATACCTTGACTTTTGAGCTTCAACTCATGACCACTTAAAAGTTTGATGGATTGCTTTGGATATGTATATTTGGCTTGACTTTAATACCTTTCTTCAGGCCTGATGTTCAGTATTCCTACTCCAGATCTACGCATTACAACTTCAGGTAAGAAGTTGCTTTGGTTTTCATCCAACTGTCTGGGTTGCCTTTTTTCTTAAATCACCTATCACATGAATTACTTATTGGATTCACTGTACAAAAAGAAACTGACACGAACCTAAATAGGGAGGTACAAGCTAACTATCAGATGCAAGGGAGAGTGAGAAAAGACCAACGTGTATTCATCAGTTCTTTTCCCTTCCTGTCCTCCAACTTCCTCAACGCCAGTCCAGCTTCATCCCTCAACATAAAAAATAAGAAATACATGTAGATAGGTTTCCTTATTAAGAAATCATGAAGATTATAAAAGTAAAAAGTAGCTAGTCTACGTTTTTTCTAAGAAAATTTGAAAAGCTAGTGTTTGTAGAATCTTGACCACCAAGGGTGGTATTGAAATAAGTTGTCTTGTTCATTTTACTGCACGTGGGAGGGATATTATTTTCAAACTGGCATATGGGGATTATTCATGGGTTCTCACTACCATCTGGTTATGCTTATTTATCCCAATCAGGTGTTTCTGAACAGAATTATCATTCATCAGATCTGCCAGGGGAAACAGCCAGTCAGCATGCCACTACACTCTAACAATTGGCAGCAACTGTCCACAAGCCAAAGTCTCAAGAGCATCTGGATATGAAATGTCACTTCTGTATATGCTGTAAGTGCTAATTCTCCAGTAGCATATCCAGAAAATGTAGGGAAAGACCCTAGTAATCTCCTGTATATATGTCTTAATTCAGCAATAACTGAATGTTAAAATACAAGAGGCACAGTTGGATTACAGGTATGTCAGGCACAGTGGAAAAAAGAGATTTAAATATGTAAGGTTGAAATGAAAGGGAAGTGTGTGTAGGGTGGAGTCATAGGAAAAAACTGAAGAGAGGTGGCTATATTTTAAATTTCTCGTTTTTTCAAATAATGTTTCTTTGGTGCCCTTCTTAATAAAGGTAGTTTGAATGAATGGAGAATTTTTTAATTTGTGCTTTGTAGACTCTGAGATGCTGTCATGAATTGACTGAGCTTTTACCTCTTTGATGATCTCTCCCCTTAGTCCAAATATCATTAAACTTTTCGTTATGGACTATTTTTCCAATAAAAATGTAGTTCTAGAAATATCTCTCTTGATTGGTAAATCCTCTTCTATAAGACATGGGACTTTATGGGCCTCTCTGGTGGCTTAAAGGTTAAGTCTCAGTGCATTCACCACTACAGCCTAAGTTTGATCCCCTGCCAGGGACCTAACCCACATATAGCACAGCAGACATCTCCCATCTCACCTGCTGCTCCCCTCAGCAGTGTATTTCAGTAAATCTACCTCTTCTGCTCCCCACTCCGTCTCTGGTGAATCCTCTCACCCCCTGTACTTCTGGCCTACACCCCAGTTCTAAGCAAAAAATGAAAAAAAAAATAGATGGGACTTTAGAATGTCAGCCACTTTGGGAATCATATTTAGTTCAGGTATTTAATTTTGTTTCCAAGCTCTTGTGGGAATAGAGCCGATGCTATATTCCTGTGTAATCCAATAGCTGCTCTTGAACTTTAAGAAAGCTGAGACTCATGTAAAACTTTGGAGGTGCTTTGTCACTCCTAGTGGGAGTAATCTCAGGGTGCAGTTGCTAATGAGACACAGAATCAAATAAAAATTTTGAGCATGAGACTATTTTCCCTGGGATTAAACATTTTCAATGAAAACTATATATAAGAGTGTCTTGTATATATCTGGAGGATTAAAATTCTGGTTTGACAGTAGGATAGATTTGTATAGAAATACATTATTTGAATTTTTTGTTATAATCTACTGTGAAGGTAGGTTCCAGAAGAGAGATTCTTGATTATCAGATCATAAAACTTGAAGATTTTAAGATAAATGTAAGATCTGGGGCTGGACTAATATAATAGGAGAACTTTTCACTTACACCAGAGAGCATGCCAGTCTACACTGAAAGAAAAAACCTGGACTCCAACCTGAAATTTGAACAGTTAGATCTGAAAAGACTGAGAAGTTAATGGGAGGAAGAAATATTCAAAATATTTTTGAGTAAGTTGCTGAATTTATAGAAGGTGGCTAATAGTTTTAAATGATAGAAGATGGAGATAGTTGACATTTCATGTTGCTGGCATGTTATTTGGTTTTCAGGATGCTCTTTTAGAGTATAAAATGTGTAACCTTCCTAGTGAGACATCAAGGGTGAGGGGCTCAATTGTTAAATGTGAAAGAGTATTTCACCAATATTTTATGTTGATGCCATTGTATTATTTGAACTATATTAAACTGTTTTGTTTTGAACAACCTATTCCTCTCTGGTGAGCTTTTGGGAAGGAAAGGGTATTTATATGGTTAACGATAAAGGGAAATATTTGTGTTTTTTTAAAGTGATGCTGTCCTATTATTTGCAGTATAATGATGCTTGTGTAATGTATAACCTTGTCACTTAAGATTGGTGGATTGAGAGGGGTATGTACTGAGCCATGGTGTTCGGTACAAAACATTTAATAATTTTGATTGAATTAATGATTAACTGTGTGATTATTATATAGTATGGGCCTCATTATTTATCAGGTATTTCCTCATAAGTGCTAGATAAATAAGCTTTATATTTGTTTTATAAATAAAATTGTCTGGTATTTCCACCCAGAAATACCCAGGTGGAACAGACAGACATAACTAAAACAGTAGTCAGAAACTCACACATACAATTGAAAATAATCTTACCATGTGCTATAGAATGAATAGGACCACTCATTTCAACACCTCCTTTAGAAGTCCTGATTCTATAAACACCAGAATTTTGTATTTTCTTGGGAAACATGTATACTAGATATTTATATGAGATATCTGCTCATAACCCTTGAAGGCCAATTAGATTTGGCATGTCTGTGGAGGACATCAAGAGGAAGATTTGGGTGTTTAGGATATGAGATTTGAAACTATGTGACAGAGAGAGAGACTTGTGGTCAGACTAGTCAGATTTTGAACTATATCACGTCTGGAAGATGACTCCAACTAAAGCTGCTGAAGTGGCCAGATAACACTTAGGCATATGAAAACACTTTCCAGATTGGAATGAGTAAAAGAGGAAGTCCATGACGATGTTATAGCGGGTATTTTAGACCAATGCCCCTCACTTCCTCTGGAAAATGACATTCCTACATTCACAAGGGTGACTTTCCAATGGGCATGATTCAATTTACACTATTCCTATGCTTTGTGATACTTAACACTATTTCTATGATCATAGTTGATTGGATTACAGGGGGCACCAGACTCAACAGAGCTGTTCAGAGACCCATTCCTATAAGATTTAGAATTGGAGTGGAGTGAGAAAAATATTTCTGTGGCTAAGCTTTCTATATGTATACAAAGTAGAACTCTTAACTATGCAAGTGGGCATGCAGGATATACCACATAATTTTATTTAAGTTTAGTTAAAACTAAGTCAACATTTTCACCCCACTTAGATAGTGGGAATTCCAATGCAAGTGATTGTTGAGGTTCTCCCCTGCCTATAATTCATAGAAGAATATGAGAAACTTGTCCAGTGTTTGAACATGGATGTTACCAATAATATTCTCATTACCAATATCTGATTATTGTCCTTGAAATCTGGTGGCTCTATAGCTTTTGTATCAACTATAGGTGATGAAATACTTCTACTTAAAAAGGAAATTTTCAGTAGGTATGTTTGGTTTTGTTTCCCACTCCTCTGACTTTGTTTTTGGAATCAGGACAAAATACATGGAGGCACTCCCCCCCCCCACACACACACACATAAATATTAATGTCTCAGTAAATTATTCTGTGACTTACGGGAACTTCAGAGCTGTTGAATGGACATTTAAAGGATAACAATAAGGTTGACTCCTCAGACACCTACAATTCATCCTTTTTTGGTTACTATACTGTTCTATTCTACAGAACTGAGCTCAGAGCCACAGAAATGGGGCCGCACTCAAAGTGATAGTCATTTTGATGTGCCAACTTGGCTAGCATACAGTCCGCCATTATTCAGTCAAACATTAGTTGTTTCTGTTAAGGTGTTTTGCAGATGTGATTAAAGTCCATTGTTAGTTAACTTTAAATAAAGGAGATTATCTTAGACCATGCAGATGAGTCTCATTCAATCATATAAAAGAAAAGAAAAACACTAATTCTAAGTGCTATATGCACTCCTGTGTTCACTGCAGCGCTATTTACAATAGCCAAATTATGACAGCAACCTAAGTGCCCAATGACAAAGGAGTAGATAAGTGAGATATTGTATATAAACACAAGGGAATATTACTAAGCTGTAAAAAAAACAAAATATTGCTACTTGCAATAACATTGAACTAGGAAGGATTACGATAAATGAAATAATTGCTAAGTGAGAAGAAGAAATCAAATACCAGATTATTTCGCTCATATGTGGAACACAGAGAAATAAAACAAAGGACAGAAAATACTAAGTAAGAAAATAAAACCTAGAAATCTGTAGATTAAAGCTACTATAGTGGGAGTTAGAGAGCAAAGAGAAGAGGTGGCCCAGTAGACTGTGGTGGAGTATTATGAGGGCTATTTTGATGTATGTGGCTTGGTGACATATCTGAATAGGTGTGAATATATATTTTGGAATCATATACAGTTGTAAACCAACATTTCAATAACAAATAATAAAATAATCAAATATGATGTCTTGATTATATTAGCTTTATTGATGTAACATGATTTACAACACTTTATATGATTTAAGGGTATAAGTTCACACCTCTTCCATATACAGTGTAGCAAAGCATTACTTCAATAAAAATAACATAAATTAAAAAAATAAAAATAGATACAAATAACAAACAAAAATATTAAAATGAAAAATGAAAAAATATTTATCACCAGAGTGTGACAGAAATCTAATATTTAAAAACTTATTTTTGAAGTGATTAAACTATTTACCATCACTTCAAAAATCATTTTGGGAGTTATTCTCATATAATTCATTCACTTTAAGTGTGTAATTCAATGAAGTTTAGAATATTTAGTTTTATACTTATTACCATCATTTAACTGCAAAATTCTATTACCACAGAAAAATTTCTGTCTTGCATATTTGCAGTCATTCCCCATTTCCATTCAAGCCCTAAGCAACCTCTAATCTATTTTTATCTCTGTAGATATGCCTTTATGATGATTTAATAAAAATGACATCAAATATATGTAATATTTAATAATAAATATATGTGATAATAATATGTGGTCTTTTGTGTCTGGCTTCTTTTGCTAAGCATAAAGTATTTGAGATTCATCCATGTTGTAGTGCACATCAGTATTTCCTTTTGATTGGTGAATAGAATTCCATTGTATAACACCTTTTGTTTGACCCTTTACCAGTTAATGTCATTTGGGTTTTTATGACTTTTTGGGTTTTATGAATAATGCTGTTATGAGCATTCATGTACAGATATCTGTGTAAACACATAATTTGTCTTAGGTAGAAACCTGATAGTAGAATTAGTTAATTTGTTTGATGATGAAACAGATCCAACTTGTGTAAGAACCTTGCTCCTGGGGATCTAGCTTATTATCAATAGTTTAGATAAGACCAGACCCTGGGCTCTTGGGTTGCAATATTCTCTCTAGAGTTAGCACCACCCTGCTAATTTTGATGTGTGCATGGAACACCTTGTCTTGGGTCCTCAGGTAAATGCCTATGTAACTTTTACAGTTTGTAGTCAAAGAATTCACCCACTGAGTATGCTTTCTAATGGTGACTTGAAGGTTGAAAGCAAGAGAAACATTTAAATGACTTTGTTTCAGCTTTATATCTACATTTCAAGGCAGAAAAAAGAATTAAGCAAAGGTGGGGGGGGAGTGTAGAAGAGATAAAGCAGTATGAAAGAGGCAAGGAAGAATTATACTAACATAAGTCACTAGAAAGTATAAGTATCAGACTGTAGTAGTTTTGGCATACTGAGGGACTAAAAGTCATTCTGAATAGTGGGATTAAATTACAATTGCACTATGTAGTCTGAAGTTAGGGTGGAAAATTTGGTTAGGGTTGGATCCTGAAATGCCATTATAAAATGGATTGCAATCTCTAAGGAGTGAAGAAACAGTAATTGTCTTTGAAGAGTAATATGGCAAAGAATTTGTGATAGCATCCTTATTTTATGACAAGGTAGTATTAAAGCAAAAAAAAAGACAATAAGAGACAAAGAAAAATAGGTTGACAAAAAAAGCAAGAGTTGGCAAGGATGTGACGAGAAAGGAACATACAAACACTCATTTTAGTTACCAAGTCCTAATGTAAATGGAATTTAAAATGAGGCAGCCACTGTGGAAAACAGCATGAATATTCCTCAAAAAGTTAAGGATGGAAATACCATATGATCCAGCTATTCTAACTCTCAGAATTTATCCAAGAGAACAAAAACGCTAATTTGAAGAGATATATGCAGTCTATGTTTATTGCAGTCTTATCCACAATAGCCAAGGTTTGGAAACAACTTAAATGCCCATTGACATATGAATGGATAAAGAAAACTAGATAGATATATCTACATAGATATAGATTTATATAAAACAATGAACTACTACCCAACTATATAAAAAGATTAAATATTGCCATTTGTGACAACATAGATAGAACTTTAGGGGATTCTGATAAGACAAATAGCATATGATTTCACATATATGTGGAATATAAAGAAACAAACAAAATAAAATGAAAACAGAATGGTTACCAGATTAGAAGGGAGATGGGGTAAGTAAATCAGGAAGAGGTTAATTGTATGGTGGTGGGTAGAAACTTAATTTTTGGTAGTGATCATAATGTGGTACATACAGATGTTGACATAGAAAGCTGCACACCTGAAACTTATAAACCAATGTTATCACAAAAAAGAAAATAGTACAAGAATATGAACACCACAGTAATAATTGCTAAAGGCAAAGTCACTAGTGAAAGTTAAAATTAGTGAGAGAAATCATATATATTTGCATAACCTCAAGGTATATCTTTCTCAAATTTATTAATTACTGTGGTATTTTACCATATATCAAAATATTTGATACTTTTCCCTACAGATGATGAAACTTAATTCTTTATTTGACTGTGGACTTCGCATAGCAACTTATTTCTAAAGAAAAAAAAATAGCAAGAGAGAAAGAATACCTTTACAGTGGAGAAACTTGGTAGACCATTTCCCCAAACGATCAAGATTAACATTTTTACTTAAAAGGTCATGTTGCAATCATGTATCCTGCGATATAATTTATTGAGAATGGTACATCGAAGACAGGAGAAAACATTAGACGAACCTTACTTACTGGGCTACCTATAATATATCTGCACAGTGCTCTTAAAAACTGTCAAGGTCTTAGGAGACAAGGAAATATCAGAGTATCACTGATGTATCAGAGAAATGCTGACTAAATGCAATATGGTGTCTCTGAATTGTCAAACTAAAAAGGGCATTAAAAATATATAGGAAAAGTTTGGAAGTTTAGTTAATAAGATTGTATCAGTATATATTAGTTATAAGAACTGTATTTTGTTTATAAAATGTTAACACTAGAGAGATTGGGTGAAAATTATGTGGTTATTATCTCTAATATTAAAATTTAAAACCCCAATATAAATCTATAATTATTTCATATTAAAAATTGTAAACAAAAACAAAAAGTAGAGATATCAAAGATATGAACACTATATGGAATAAGCTTCAACTCTTATCTATAGAGTTCTGCACACAATAACTAGAGAATGTTCATTCTTTTTCAGCACACAAGAATATTCATAAAACCAATGAGTACCAAGACACGGCAGAATAGCTCTGTGCAAGCAAGCCTTTCCTTTGAGAACAACTAAAGAACAACCATTACTTACACATATATCTCACCAGCTCATTTCCAGCATTGCTGATTGACCCACACATTTTTCTCCTTGAGGTGGGTGTTTTGCTACTTGCTAAGATTTGGAGCAAGATGAGGGGAAGGGAGTCTTAGATGCAGTGGAAGTCATTCCTGGCAGATGAACGAACTTAGGGAGGTCTTAAAATCTGCTGTGCCCAGACTGGCACAGGAGACCTCTATAGTGAGTGTGAAATTATATTATTTCCTGACTAAGCCCTGGGAAAGATTAATCTGCCCCAGAATGTTGGTCTTGTTGTAGTGTGAGTAGTAGCGCAGTACCATCCTCCTTTTCAAGTAATGAATTCCTTTAAAGCTGGAGAGAATCTGGACCATGGAATTCAGCAATGTTAAGATGGGGACATGAGAAGCAGGCTCTGGATTGGAACTTCATTTGATCGATCACAGAGTACGAAGCAGTGGTACAGTTATCACAATCCTAGAGTTCCCTCTCATACCCAAAACTCACTTGAGACTCCCACATTCCTCCTTCCCACTCCCCTGATGAATAGGTGAGTCCTCAAACTGAAGCTATCCAATGCCTCCAGGAGGGTGGGAAGGAACAAAACTCATGCAAAGGTAGGAGCAACTAAGACAATACAACATGAAAAAAGATATTGTTAGCTGAATTCAGGTTTTATGACAGAGAATAGGAAAATTTAACAAGGAATACGCATTAACAATCATGAAAAAGTTTCATAAAGTTTGAGACTCTCAATGAACCTCGGGTTCAGGAGATCAGAAAAGATATCCAGGAACAAAAGGAATGCTTCATGAAAAAAATTAAAGTTATTAAAAATATCCAAGTAGAAATGATAGATATGAGGAATATAATGAAAGAACTAAAAACAGCCATGCAGTGCTTACTAAGTAGACTTAATCTTGCAGAGGGAAGAATTTCAGAAAGATAAAACATAGAAATGACTGAAGTGGAAGATGAAAGAGAAATAAAATTTGGGGAAAATGAAGAAATTCTACATGATATATCAGACTCCACTGGAAAGGGAAACATAAGGATAATGGGTATCCTGGAAGAAAAAAAGAAGGCAGAAAGGACCCTATTCAAAAAAGTAACAGCTAAGAAATTTCCACACTTAATGAAGGAACTAAACATAGATGCCCAGAAGCAAACAGACACCTAAATTTCTAAATATGAAACAATTTACACCAAGACACAAAAAATAAAGAATATTAATGTTTGCTAGGAAAAAAATGCCTGTAGCATCTATGCTATGGTACCCATAGCAAGGTGCCCTCTTTGACTTTTCCTATAGGATAAGAGAATGGAATGACATAGTCACAATTTTGAAAGCTAAATCTGCCAGGCAAGGATATGCAGTTCCACAAAATTACCTTTCAAATATGATAGGGAAATACAGGCTCTCCTAGAAAATAAAAACTGATAGAATTTACAACCACCATATTTGTCCTACAAAAAAAATTGAAAGAAGTTCTTCAATGTGAGAAGGAAAAACAAAAGAACACAAAATCTTGAGCATGGTGATAAACAGAAACATAGAATTACATATATTAAAAAAAACAGTAAGAGGATAACAACAAAACATTAAAGGAAGGAAGAAAAGGACAGATTTTGTATAGTCAAATGATGATGAGTCAATACCAGCATAAAAGACTATTCTAGATATAAAAAGTTTGCTACAGCCTTCATGGTAACCACAAGACAAAATTCAAAAATAGAGACACTTAGAAGAAATGAGAAATTAAGAGAACAACCAGGGAAAGTAATTCATATGAAAAAAGCAGAAACAGTTGTGGAAAGAACAACAGAAAGATAAGACAACCAAAAAATAAAAGATAGAATGGCAATAAATAAGCCCAATTAATCACTGTAAACCTGAATGTCTTAATTGACCAATTAAAAGATAAAGAATGACAGGCTGGATTAAAAAAATAGGCAAAATAGAGTGACAAGGATGGGAAATATATGATGATCAAAAGGACAATATATAATGATCAAATATATAATGATCATAAGACAATATAACCGTCAGCAATATTTACACATCTAACACAAGTGTACCCATCATATAAACTAATAATAGACATAAAACAACGCATTGACAGCAGCACAATAACACTAGGGAATCTCAACACACCACTTACATGAATGGTTAGATAATAGCACGCAAGGAAACAATGGCCTTAAATGAAGTAATGGATCATGTGGACTTAATATGCATATACAGATCTTTCCATCCTAAAAGAAATGAATATACATTCTTCTCAAGTTTACATAAACATTCTCAAGGATAGAGCGTCTGTTTGGGCACAAAACAAGACTGAAAATACATGAAAATTAAAATTGTATCTGGCCAGCTTTTGATCACAATAGTATAATGTTAGGAATCAACCACATAAAGAAACCTGGGGGAAAAACCCAAACACGTGGAAACTAAATGCTTTTGAATAACACCTGGATCATTGCCAAAATCAAAGAAGAAATAAAAAAATATCTGGAGACAAATTAAGATGAAGAGCCAAGCTATCAGACCCTGTGCAATGCAACAAAAGTGACAGTAAGAGGGAAGTATATAGAAATACAGGCCCTCATCAATAAGCAATAAAAGTTTCAACTAGGCAATCTAACTTTACATTTGAAGGAACTAGAATAAGAACAAATGAAATAAAATATCAGTAGAAGGAAGGAAATAACAAAAATTAGGAGGGAAATAAATGAGATAGAAAACAACAAAAGCAGTTCAAAGTTCAATGTAAACAAAACCTAGTTCTTTGTAAAAATAAAAAAGAAACTCTAGGTAGGCTAAGTAAGAAAAAAGGAAGAAAACACTAGTAAATAGAATCAGAAAAGAAAGAGAAGTTACAATAAATATGTCAGAAATACAGAGGGTTATAAGAGGCTACTATAAACATCTTAATGCAAAAAAAAAATGACAACCTAAAAAAAGGACAAATTTTTATACCTATATAAACTACCAAAACAGAATCAGGATGAAATAAAAAGCATAAACAGAGTAATCACAAACACAAAAACAAAGAGTACTCAAGCATCTTCCCAAGAACAACAACAACAAGAAAAACCCCATGATTTCACTAGCGAATTCTACTAAAACCACCAAAACTTCAAAGATCTAGTATTTGCCATTCTAAAACTCTTCAAAAAAAATAGGAGAGGGAAATCTCCAAACATATATTATGAGGCCAACATTACCTTGATCCCAAACCAAGCAAGGATAGCACAAAAAAGAAAAACTAAAACTTCTGCACTGGTGAGGGGGTTAACAGCTCTCCTTCCCCTATAACTATGCAGGTGTTTCTCTTCACTGACCTTCTCCCTTTGCAAAGCAGCAGACGCAGCTCTCCTCCCAAGGCTGCCAGCCTGTGACTATGCTGGGCTGTGACTATGCCACTCTTTTAACAAATCTGTCCCTTTCTGGGGCAGCTCTTTCTGCCCACTTGTGTCTACACGTGACCTTTATTTTTCTCTCCCTTTTTATAGTAAACTTGCCCTCTTGGATATAAAAAATAAATAAAAACTAGACTGATATCTCTGATGAATACAGGTGCAAAATCTTCAACAAAATTTGACAAATTGAACCCAACAATATATTAAGAGAATTATCCATCATGACCAAGTGGGATTCATTTCAGGGATGCGAAGTTAGATCATCATACACAAATCAATCAATGTCATTCACCACATCAACAAAAAGAGGCATAAAAATCACATAATCATTTGAATAAAGGCTGAAAAGCATTTGACAATATTTAAAATCTATTTATGATAAAATCTCAATAAATCTAGAATAAAAGAAACATATCTTTACATAAAACTATGTATGACAAACCCACAACGTTGATCTCAATGGTAAAAAAAACTGAAAGTATTTCTCCTAAGAACAGAAAGACAAGAATGTCCACCATCACCACTAGCATTCAACATAATATTGCAAGTCCTAACGAGAGCAATAGGACAAGAAAAAAACATGAAAGAAATCCAATCTGGAAAAGAAGACAAGAAACTATAACTATTTGGAAATGACATGATAATATAGAAATACCAAAAAACTATACCAAAAATCTACCAGAATAGATAAATGAATACAGTAAAGTGGCAGGATACAAAATCAATACACAAAAAAATTTCTTGCATTATTATATACAAAAAAAATGAATTAGAGAAAAAGAAATTAAGAAAACAATACCATTTACAATCACAAGAGAGAAAAAATATTTAGATGTAAACTTAAGAAAGGAGTTGAAGGATCTATACACTGAAACCTATAAGACACCATAAAAAGAAATACAAGACACACAAAAAAAGAAAGATATCCTGTGTTCCTGGGTTAGAAAAATAAATCCTGTTAAAATAGCCATATTAACGGGGAATACACAATAATGTAAAAGATATGAATAATAATAAAAATTATTTTGTAAAAAAATAGCCATATTACCTAAAACAATTTATAAATTCAGAGCAAAACCTATCATAATTCCAATGATTTTTTTTCAAAGAAAAGGAACCACAATGGGTTAAGCACAGCACTGTGAATCTATCCAGAGCCACTGCAGCATGAGTTCAATGTCTAGCCAGGAAGTTCCCACATGGGGCAGCGGACCTCTCCTGCCTCGCCTGCTGCTCCCCTCAGCACTGTACTTCAGTCGATCTGCCTGTTCTGCTCCCCACTCTGTCTCTGGTGAATCCTTTCATCACCCCACACCTCTGGCCTACACCCCAGCTTGTATGCTTAAAGAAATAAATCTTAAAAAAAAAAAAGAAAGAAAGAAAAGGAACCACAGGGCCTCCCTGGTGGCACAAAGGGTTAATTAAGCTCAACACTATGAAGCTATCCAGAGCCACTGCAGCCCAAGTTCAATACCCACATGGTGAATCCTCTTACCACCAAACAGCTCTGGCCTACACCCCTGCTTGTATGCATAAATAAATAAATCTTTAAAAAAAAAAAAGAAAGAAAGAAAAGACACCACAAAAGAAAATGAATAGACAAAGCAATCATGATAGAAAAGTAGAAAAGGGGAGGTAACATATCCCCGACTTCAAACATAGCACAAAACTACAGTAATCAAAACAGTATGGTATTGGAATAAATCCAGAAACAGACCAAAGTAATATAGAGATCCTAGAAATAAATCCATACAATTACTGTAAGTGAATCTTAACAAAAGTACTATGACCATACAATGGAAAAGGGGACATATCAAGAAATTTGGGCACTGCATTTGGCCAATTTTAAAGCCCTACTTGCCTGGTATCAAAACCACAAAAATACCAATCCACCCATCCTCTACTCTGTTGTTATTCCAGTTCATGTTTCAGTAACTTAAGAATTTTTCCAGTCCTCTTCGACCTACAGATAGGACTAACACTTTTTATATCTAACTATTTAACCTTTTTGTAAGTTTGCTTCTAACAGACTTCAGTCTCCTGCAGACTTACTTTTACATAAATGTGCTTCTGAAAACTTCAAGTTGTCATCATCCTGAAGTCCAAAAGGGGTTTTTCCTAATACCTTCTTTGCCTCAAAATTGGACGATATAAAACCTTGGATTCATCATACTAGAGTAAAACCTTAACATTTAAGAGGGTGGACTACAGACCTTCAATACTTCTAACTCTAAAGTTCATCTAACTTTCCTAAGATCCCAACTAAACTTGGGGTGATTGTGCGCATGACACTTTTTGTCCCTAACGAAGCTAAAAACTAGTAGTTTTCACTGGGCTCACTAACTCTACATGCACAGCAAGCCAAACCTCCTGCTGAGCTCATGGCTATATGCCTCACTCCATCACTTCAGGGCTCCCGGGTGGGTGTTGTCCTTCCAAGAGACACATGAGATTTAAAACAGCCCCTCTGCTAGGAGCAAATATCCCATCTATATTCTTTTTAGTCCAACAATTCTCCAAAAATGGGTTGTTTCTCTGGTAAAATCTGTTCCCATGTCACAACCCTAAAACTAACTGGTTTACTGCTCATCTTGTTAGTAAACCTGTCATCCAATGGCTGGCCCCAAATGACTGTACCTGTTAACGAGGGCCCTTAGCCACTTCAATCTTCCTCACTCTCTTTAAACCTTATATACACAATCTCATAATCAAATTTGTTTCTTCTAACCTAGGGGGAGCTCTTCAAGTCAAATTCCTCTTCTGCAGAACACAGCCAACCCACAGAAGAAAAACAGCCTGTCCAGACACCCCACTCCTTGGACTCCCTATGCCTCCTTCCAAAACCAACAATAACTGGCTTGGGGACTAATATTAAAAGATCATATCCAAGCCCGTTAGGTAGGGACAGCTCTACACCCCAATCCAGCAGAAAGCAGCTACAGAAAACGGACCATCTTCCCTCAACTCCCCAAAAGATTTTGGGCCGAAATGGTCAGGGGGGGAATGATGGAGGAGATATAACTCCATTATCTAATTCAAGGTTAGAACCAGACAAGGAAATGGGGGTAGAAGGAATTAACATAATCATGAGCACAGTCCCTAGGCATCAGCACCTGAGTTACAAAGCATAGATAGGCGCTAGACTGCAGTCTAGGGGCAAAGATATGGAGATTGAGCCCATTGTAGAATATCCGGTCTCTTTTCTAATTCTAGTTAGCCAGCTAACAGGAACCTTCCTCGAAGATGCGCCCCTCCCAACTGAAAGGCTATATCAGTGCCATCAGTGCAAGAATTCAGGGCAGCCATTTCTCTGCCCACCTGTGCCTATGCAGGTGCTTTCCTTTACCAACTCTGTCATTCTGCAGGGCAGTGGCCTGCCTGTCTGCCCGTGACCTGCACCATGCAGGCCTCTCTCTTAGTAAACCTGCCCTCTCAGTGGGGCAGCTCTTTCTGCCCACTTGTGCCTGTACAAGTGTCCTATACTTCTTTTCCTAACAAACCTGTTCTTTAAGTATAACTGAGTCTGTCTCGTGGAGAAATTTGTCATGTGCTGCCGAAGGGAGCTCTGGGGAAACCTTTCCCAGAGTGAACCCAAGGACCCTGCTTGGCTCTCAGATCCATCTGTAAGAGGGTGGTCCTCAGGAAAGGGGAGTGTCCCATTTGATATTTAAAAACCAGACATGTGAGCTTTGTGGGCGTTGTTCATTGTTGTGGATCGCCAATTTTTTGGACTGTGCCATTGAGATTCCAGCTCAGCGGAACTGGTAGGACGCATTCACCAATTTATTCTTTATCTTTTTCCCTTCCCTTTTCTGTAAATAAATTCTTTTCTTTTATTAATTTTATTGTGTGTGTCTGCAGTCAAATCTTATAAGTTCCTTTTAAGCGCATGGGTGAGAACCCACAGACAGGTACCCCATTTTATATTGGGGCTGCCCCGTAACACATCGACTCTAAAAACTGATACCGGGCAAATGGGGCTTCAAAATTGGCCAAAGGCAGTGCCCAAATTGCCTACCAGTCACTATCTTTGTTCTGCACCCATGCGCACAATTGCAAGACTACTGAGGCTTAGGGAACAATAACAATGGAATTTATTTAACAAACAGGAAAAAGCAAAGAATTACTAAGGTCAACATATGGGTGTTTACCTTACTTAAAGCAATGTCCAGTCCTTTAAGTCCCAGAAAAGTAACAAAGGTGGCGTCTTCCTGCCACTGTTGACGTGGAGCTCCTTTTCCAAACAATAGGCCATGTTTCCAAAATGGCATCTTCCTTCTTCTGCAAATGCGCAACAGCCAGAGTGTAGGCCAGTTTCTAACTCATGAGGACGACACAGAACACAACTGGAGGTGCTCCCGAAATTGCCATGGTGCCCCAGCACAGCACCAGGCCAACAACACTGCAAACAGCAACTATAGAGGCCAGACAGCCCAACAGACTGCACTTGTGCATTTTAGGAAGGCGCCCACTTCGGGCCTCTGCCTTCTTCCTTTGGCTGCAGTAAAAACAAAACTGGGAGCAGTTTCTGTCGCTCAGCTACTTGCAAAGCCTGTACAGTCACTGGCCCCAAAATCTCTGAAGATTCCAAAAATGCTCAATCCAAAACTCTGTATCCCAGCGGCTCAAAATTTCTGGTGTCTGATTTCCAAACTCAGTCTTCGCGGTTATATTTTCTGCCACTGATTTCTCTATTCTGACATCATGGTGACTGCTTCTTCTTTTCCTACATCATGGCGACTGCTTCTTCTTTTCCTACATCATGGCATCTGACTTCCCCTTCTCCTTCAGTCCCTTTTATTTCTCATCAGACTCTCCACCCCAAACTGCAAACTTAGCATTTTTCCCTGGGGCTATTCATTCTCATTAGCAAACCCCTTCCAGGGGGCACCACCTTTACTGGACTTTGGACTCAGCCCGGTTACAAAACAACATCAGTATGATCACAATTATGTTAAAATGTGTACAAATAAAAAATCGCTGGATAGACTTGCTTCAAATTCTTAGCAGTAGTTCTCATTTATGGGATTATGGATGATATTTATTTTCTTCTTTAATATTGTCTGTTTTTCCAAACTTTCTGTAATGAGCAAGTGTATATTATTTGCCACATAAAAGTTATTGAAAAAAAATATAAAGAAAAGAAAGAGGAGATCATGGGATCTGCTTGACCTTCCTTTCCTATATAATCAAGAAAGTCTGGGCAGAGAATTATTAAGGAAAGTTTCCAGGAAATCTCCCTTAGATGCAAATCACAGACACAGATGCAAGTCACTTTTTTGCAAGTAAAATGCTTTTGTTTCAATTGTAGGTGTTTTTCAAAAGCAAAGGGTGGGAGGAAGGAATGGTTTTATTTCAGTGGAGCAATACTGCCACCAAAAGAAAAATATTAAAGAAACCTCCAAGACAAGTGAGAAAAAGTGAAGGGAAAGGAAAGTACTAACTGATTTCCTGGCTTTGCCAAAGTTATTCACCAGGGATCATAAGGTACCTAGTTTTAGACCTCTCTGTGATCTCTAAAGAACTTACGAGCCATTTCAAGCCTAGTCTTGAGCCATTTGAGTGAACTAGAGTGAAGGGTAGAATTCTGAAGACTGGACGTCTTCACGAGAGAAAAACAGGTACCTGATGGCAAGGGGATGGTATTATGGAATGTGCTACATTAGCAGATCAGGATGAAGATCTCTGGAACTGAGAATTGCTGAATAGTAGTTGTTAAATTATACTTTATGGATGTTAGAATTTCAGTAGAAGTGGTTTAGAAAACTAATTTTAATTAGAGTGCCCAGGGTTATATATTTTATATTTTGAATTTCCACATGTAATTTTATTTGAAAAAATACAAGTATCCCCAAACCACTAGCCTAAAGTATCACCAGTTTTTGATGCTGGCTTTTCTATGTTTACAGGGCCATGATGTTTGAGAGGTTAATAAGATTTGTGGGAATAGGACTGGACCTCTAATTCCCCTCACTTAGTCCTTCCCCCAGAATTAGATGAAATCAGAGTATTCCAAGATTCATCCATCTTTCGGAATACATTACACATTCTGAGGTATTCTGGAAGCGAGAGTTGGGTTCCCATCATTGCTTCAGACCTAACCATGGTACTACTGAGAATGCAAAACTCACTTTCCAATGTACTCCAATTTCCCATCTGAGGTTGCTGTGATTAGGCAAATGAGGTATCAGAAAGAGGAAAGGCTTGCATGTTTTAACAGTGGAATGACATGATAATGGCTCTGTTTTTATTATATTTAAGATTTCCAAATCTCATTTATGAAAAAAAGAAACAATGAGGTACACCCCTATCAAATATTAAGATGCAAATATTTGCATCTTATTTATCACAGTAAATAAAACTGTGATACAAGTAGTCTGACAGAATACTGGAACAGACAGAGTTCTAACATAGATCCAAGTTTTTATAACATAGAGTATATGTCAAATCATTAGGCAAAGTATGAACAAACAAATTACTGCTTTTGGAACAATGAGCTGGCCATTTTAAATAAATGAACTTTGGCTTTTAACTGCATTTATTACACTGAAATACATCCATAGTCAAATATTTTATAAATATAATATGAAACTACAAAATGGTTAAAGGTAAATATGGGTAAAGATTTTTATAATTATGTTTAAAGAAAGCTATTTTTCTACATGTGACCAAAAAATAACAAACTATAATGGAAATTTTTGACTGATTTGACTATATAAAAATTACAAGACCTCTGAATTGTAAATAGTAAGGACAATAATATCTACACTAGTAAAATAGGATAAACAAGATTAATATATATGTATGGAAATAAATTACAATATATGTGGTGGGCAAAGGTAATATATCTCATAATGACAGAATTATTGTCAATTAATAAAGAAACCAATAATTTCAGGACTATTTACAATAGGTAAGATATGGAAACAACACAAATGCCCAAAAATAGATGAATGGATCAAGAAGATGTGGTGTATATACACAATGGAGTACTATTCAGCAATCAAAAAAGATTAAACTCATGCCAATCACAGCAACATGGATGGAGCTAGAAGGGATTATGCTCAGTGAAATAAGCCAGAAGGGAAAAGAAAAATATCAGTTGGTTTCACTTATAAGAGGAATATAGGGCAACCAAAAAAGAGATCAGGAAAAAAATAACAATAAAAATAAATAAATAAATGAATAAATAAATAAGCAGGCAACTCTAAATCAAAGACATTCTGCAAGGGAGGGGGAAGTAGAGGAATCAAAATGGGAGAGAAGAGCACAAGGGACTATGGTGATGGTTCACCGTTTTATTGACAAAGTCTGCAGGCTTGTTTGGTTTGTACTTTTGCCTTCTTTCTTTATGTTCCACAAATTAGTGAAATCACATAGTATTTGCCTTTCTCTTCTGACTCATTTCACTTAGCATTATCCCCTCAAGGAACATCTATGTTTTCACAAATGGCAACATTTCACCTTTTTAAAGGCTGAATACTAGTCCATTGTATATATGCACTACAGGGAAGTTAATGCTTTTATATACTTTCTTTAGGCAGGTTAATAAAATAGTGAAGTATTTTGGGATAACAATTTGGCAGTATCAATAAGAATTTTAAATGTTCATCCACTTTCTGCCAGGAATTATACTTTTCAAGATCTCCCCAATATACTTGTGTTTTCTAGCATCTAGTATTAGTGATGACATGTATGATGCCAGTCTAGTTTTCATTTCTTTCAAGTCATCTGTCCTTTTTCCCCAAAATAGAAACTTTTAAGAGTTTCTATTTATCCTCATTCCAAATTTCATTGTGATGTGTCATGTGCAGCATTTTTTTCCCATTTATTCCCATCACCTCTTAATGGGCCAGTTAGATTTTGTCCATTTTGGCAATGGGAAGTTTTCTATGATTTCCTTGATAGCTGCTTTTGCTTTGGTTTTTCTTCTCTTCTTTCTGGAACTTCTGTAAGATGGAAGTTGACCATATTAAATTGTTTATCAATATTTCACAATAACTATCTCTTTTTTGTTATTGATGCAGTATATTTTATTTATGTATTATTACATATTTGATATTTATATCTTTATGTTTCTATCTTTATGCTTATATTTGACTTAGTATTCTTACTGAACCACAAAATTCATTTTTCTCTATATCCTCACCAACATTTGTTATTTCTATTCTTTGAGATATGAACCATTCTCACAGAATTGAGGTGATATGTCATTGTGGTTTATATTGAATTTCCCATATAAAAAGTGAAAATGAATAATTTTTCATGTGCCTGTAGGCCATCTGAATGTCTTCTTTAGAAAAGCGTCTATTACACCCTACCAACTGGGAAAAGATCTTTGCACACAATACATCTGATAAAGGACTGATAACAAAAATTTACAAGGAACTCACACAACTCAACAAAAACAAAGCCAATAACCCAATCAAAAAATGGGCAGAAGAGCTCAAAAGGCACTTCTCCAAAGAAGAAAAGCAAATGGCCAACAGGTACATGAAAAAATGCTCAACATCACTTATAATCAAGGAAATGCAAA
>PVIJ01017988.1:0-27675 GCA_004024925.1 Scalopus aquaticus | reverse complement strand
GCATTGGGACCAGGTACTATCCCTTGCCCTCCTTCGGATAAGAGTGGCACCTAGAAGTGGGCTACAACTAAGCCCTTTTGAAATTGTGTTTGGGAGACCCTTCCAGGCCTCAGCTCTGAAAGCCACTCCGGAAATAGAACAAGACAGCAGGATTACACAATATGTGAAACATCTCCAGGAGGTTCTGTCAGTAATTCACAACTTTGGCAATCTCGAGGACCACTATGCCTCCTGATGAACCATTGCATCCCTTCAGACCTGGACATCAGGTCTTACTGACTTGGCAGACTGGAGATGCTCAAAATCAACTGTCAGAAAAATGGACTGGTCCATATGATGTTTTACTAAGTACACACACGTCCTTAAAACTCCCGGGCATGGGCCTCCCTGGTGGCGCAGCGGTTGAGCGCTGCGCTGTGGAGCTGTCGGCAGCATGCGATGCGAGTTCGACGCCCGGCCAGGGAGAATCCCACATGGTGCGGCAGACCTCTCCTGCTGCGCCCGCTGCTCCCCTCAGCAGTGTATTTCTGATCTGCCTGTTCTGCTCCCCACTCTGTCTCTGGTGAACCCTCTCGCTGCCCCATGCCTCTGGCCTGTACCCCAGCTTGTATGTATAAAAAATAAATAAATCTTAAAAAAAAAAAACAACTCACGGGCATAAAACCTTGGGTACATCATTCCAGAGTTAAGAAAGCCCCAGAAGAAACTGACCCAGAGGAGAAAACCCATTGGTCTTACGAACCCATTGAGGACCTGAGGTATCTGTGTAAGAAAAAGAAAAACACTTGAACATTGTTAACTTTTCTTTTCCAGCTACTATAGCAGGATATTCTTCAAATTACTCTTTGGAAGAACCCTGAGATGACAAACATGCTCTAACCAATCTTTTTCCTTTCAAAGTTTAGGAGATGTAAAAACATCTAGGATCATGAAATTATGCTGGCATTATTTTTATTATTTTTTATTTAATTTTTATTACAGAAAGGCCTTCAATCTTGATTTTGGTATTTATTTTTAACTTTTGTTTTTTTACTTTGAGACTTTCTTTTGTTTTTGTTTTTGTTTGTTTTCTGTTTTGCCTGTGAGTAAAACTGCAGTTGCATAAAATATTCCACGTGGCATGACTAAGAGCTCTGTGTGTCTATATGTTGTATGTCTGTACGTCTTTTCCTTGTGACTAAGTGTCTTAACTTCTAGAGGTTGGCGCTGATGGAAAAAAGGGTAAAACTTTGGCATGCACACAAGGAAATGTTAACATTGGTTTTCTGAAAATTGCAAAACCTTTCAGTACCTGAAATGTATGTAAATTGTCAATTTTTGATTGTTGTCTTACAATATTGTATACTTAAGTGGTCTGATATCTGCAAAAATTGTTTCTGACAGAAATTTGTTTCAGGAAAATCTCAACTGATTCCAATTGATGGAACTTTCGATAGTAGAAATTTCCAAGGGACTAAACAGGCTGTTGGGAGACAAACCAGATTTTTAATAAGTTTTGTTTAATTTTGCTTTGACTTAGTTTTCTTGTTTTGACTAACCAGGATCTGCAGCATTGTTGCATTTTTTTAAAGCAGGATTAACTTATGTTTGCATTTTCTCTCCCCTTGATACCAACATAGTATTAACAATGGTGGTAGTGATCTTTACTACTTATGGTAGAGTCTATTTTTGCATAATTTCAGTTGGGAATTTTGCCGTCTAAACTGAAGAAATTGGAAACGTGTTTCATCATACAGCTTTGATTGGAATTCTTCCAGGAAGTCGAACTTGAACTGAGCCAAGAAGAGGGGGACCTGTTGCTCTGTTTGTGAGGTTCCAGAGACCTCCAAAGGAGGTAAGGGAGCTTGCCTCCATTGGCAAGACTTGGATGACCCGGAAAAGGAAAAAGCCCTGGGAACCTCGAAAAGAGGAAACCCCAGGTGAAGTCTGGCGTGACTGGCTTTTGTTCCTGAAACCTGCACAGACTGAATGTCAAGGGTTCAGTCCTATCCTACATGGAGTATTCCAACAAAGCTAGCTAAAATTGCTGTTTTGGTTATTCTGCCCTGTGATATTATGCAAAAATAGGTGAAATGGACTGAAAGTAGGTTGAGTTTGCAAATATTTTGCTGTGTTGTTGGATAAAAGTTGGGATCAAGGTGGAGAGAACTTGTTTTTTAGATAAGGAATGAAGGAATTTTGTTTGCCACACTGGACAGCACCTGGAGACTGACTGTTATTTTCTTTTTCGAACTGGAACCCTAAAATATTGTCATCTGAGGCTGCACCCCGACATCCACCTATTTGACCATAATCACCACAGAAATGGTGACAAGAGTGAAAGGGGGGAATTGTTGGGGGGAAAAAAGGACATCTGCAACAAACTCCACAGGAAGGTTTATGGACACCCACCTCAAGCCAGAGAGATCCAAGACCCCTAGGGCTACGAATCCCAGAATTCCATCATCATCCAGAAGAGAGGATTACTGGAAACTGAGGGGTGGAGTTAAGCAGACATGTTGGCTATATAACGAGGGCTTTTGACCTTGGGGGTCTCTTGCTTCTCCCCAGGCTACAGCGTGCCATTGGGGTTTCCAGCTCTTCGGATCTGGTAGGACGTATTTGGAGATTTATCTCTCTCCCTCACTTTCTCTTTTTTCCCCGAATTATTCATTTTTTTATTTCCCTTACTTTTGTAAATAAACCCTTTTTGTGAGTGCCTGCAATTGTTCTTATTATAAGTCCTTTTTAAGCGCATGGGTGAGAACCCACAGTCAGGCACCCCATTGTATATCGGGGTTGTCCTGTAACATTTCCACTTAAGGTCCTATGTGTTTTGTATTGATGTGGCGGATGGCAGAACCCATTTAGACCAGGGCAGGTCTGGGGTTTCGGGGGTGCCCCTCTCCTGCCCTGTAACAGTCCTATCAGATTCACTCCCAGCCCCCACCCCACCCCATCCTTGTTCTGGCTCAGAGCTCAGAGAAACATTTTACTTAACTAGATTACTTGTTTATTATAAAAAGATATGGCAGGAACAGACAGATAGAAGAGGTATGTAGGGCAAAGTATGGGAAAAGATGTGGAATTTCCGTGCTCTTTTCAAACATTTCATTCTCCTAGAAGCAATCTGAATCTGTCCTTTTGAGGTTTTTTTGGAGGCTTCATTACTTAGGCAATATTTGCAATTGAAATACACTACAGCCCCTTTCTCTCCATGTAGGTTGGGGGGGGTGGGTGTGTGATTGAAAGATCCAAAACTCTCAAGGCTTGGTTGGTTTTCCTGTCAACCAACCCCCATCCTTAGCAGCATTCCAAAAGCATCTCATTAACATAACGAAAGATAGCTTGATTGCTCTTCTCACCTAGGAAATTCCAAGGATTTTAGGAGCTTTGTGCTTATTCTAAATCACAATATCACAAAGACTTTCTTCTGGCAGAAACCAGTGAGGCCTAAATATTGGGGTCACAAGTGCTATCACTAAATACACATCACAAGGTAAGAAATTAATGCCAGTTTCTCCTCTTTTTCAAATCAATGACAGTGCTTATCTCCCACTTTCTGATAGTAAAGCACCAAGAGCTGGTAATGGGGGTTACCCTCTCACAAGTTTTGATGTTGTTTTAGAGTCAATGGGTTTGAGAGCGGAGCGGGGTTCTTGGGTTTACTCTGGGAAAGATTTCACCAGAGCTCCCTTTGGCAGCATGTGACAAACTACCCTCTCACAAAGGTATTCTTTATGAGACAAAGACATTCCTCAAGTTTTTATTCAGGAGACCTCAATATCTTCCCCAACCTAAGAGTCTAGAGTATTATCCACAAGGGATAATCCTCACACTTAGCATGTAACTGATGTAAAGAAAATGAATTCACTTAATTATGTTATCATCTTGAGGTTACCAGAAAATTCGTGTTCTATGAGAAGAATAGGAATAACGGAACCAAAAGTAAGAATTTGTCAGTGTATCACTAGGCTTAACCTTGAGAACAGACATAAATTTCTCCATAGAAATTTCTATAGAAATTAATCCAACTATCCTACTTGATGAAACATATTATCTTAGATACCTAAGAATACCTAATGTCCTATTCATTGAAACATTGTTTTTTAATAGTGAAAATTTGAGAACAATATAAATTTACAATAATAATTATTTTAGGAAACTTTAAAAGGTTATTGTAGTAGACTTTGAAGAATGTTCAATGGCAAATGCAATTATTTACTAGAGCTGCTGTAATAAAACCCCACAGGCTGGATGACAAACAATAGGAACTATTTCCTACAGTTTGGGAGCCAAGAGATCCAAATTCAAGGTATTGTCAGGTTTTGTTTCTCCTGAGGCCTTTCTCCTTGGCCTTCTCACTGTCCTTGATGGAGGAGATAGAACTTAAAAAAAGAAGGAATCACAAGACTAGAATCTGACTCACAAAAGGAGGTGGGCTGGAAGGAATCAGCATGACCATCAACACAATGATATTCAAAAATCCTTAGGAACAAGTGCCTAAGGCTGAGATAAAGGTGAAGATGAAGATTAAGCCCATTGTGGAATCTCTAGTTCCCTTTCCGGTTCTGGTTGGTTGTTCAGGGTCAGCAACAGACAAGCCATCTACGGGGATGAGCCCCTCTGGACTGAAAGAGGACTATATCAGTGCAGCCCCAGCTCTGGCTCAAGGCAGCAGCTGTCCTGCCCACCTGTGCCTATGCAGGTGTCCTTTTACCAGCTCTGTCCCTCTGCAGGGCCTGCCCGCAGGCCGGCCTGTGACCTGTACCATGCCGCCTCTTCTTTTCACTGACCTCCCTCAGCAGAGGCAGCTCTCCTCAGGGCTGCCACTTGCCTGCAACCATACAGGCCTGTCAGCAAACCTGTCCCTTTCAGGGCAGCTCTGCCTGCCTGCTTGTGTCTATGCAAGCGTCCCTTATTCTCCTGTCCTTTTCCCTAATAAACCTGTCCTTTAAATATAACTAAAGTCTCTGTCTCATGGAGAAACTCACCACATGCCTCTGACGGGAAGCTCTGGTGAAATCTTCCCCAGAGTGAACCCAAGGACCCAGCTCTCAAACCCATCAACCCCCAAAATTACATCATCCTCATAGGGTCTTTTCTCATTGTGTTCCCGAACCTCCTGTCTCTGTGTGTTCAAATTTCCTTTTTATAAGGACATTGGTCAGGTTGAATCAGGACCTACCCTAATAACCTCATTTTAATTCTTTTTTTAAAATATTTTCTTTTTCTTTTTAATTGTATTTTTTTAATTGAAGTAACATTGGTTTGCAATATTGTGTATAATTCCCTCTTTAAAGATCCTATCTCCAAACACAGTCACATTCCGAGGTACTAGGAGTTAGAGCTGCAACATGTGAATTTGAAGGAGGGCAGTTCAGTCCATACAACAAGGGAAACATTTTGCAATATGAGACTATATTTTACAAAATACAGACTGTAATAGCTAGAATGACTCTAGCTGTATGAACATATACAGAAAAAGACTAGAAGGAAACATTCAAAAATATTAGTAATGGTTTTCTCAGGGTTTGGGAGTTATGAGTAAATTGAATTTTTTCTTTATGCATTTTTAGATTTTCAAGTTTTTTACAATTAACATGTATTCTATAATGAGAAAAATGTAATACGAGTTACATTTTTAAAAATCAATTCAAATTTCCACTTTAATTCTCTGACTAAATAAACTTATCTTAAAGAAAAAAGACAATGTAGGGTCAGTCTCCCCAAGAGATAGATTTTCTCAAAATGCCTAGAGTAGGCCTCTTCCAATATGTGTCACATGATATGAACCCTGTGAGTCTGGGAAGTCTATTACTATTGCTTAAAAAATGCAGATTATTTTAAGAGCAGTGAAAGCCTTCAAGCTTTTTGTCCTTGCCCTTTTTCCTAATCAAAGAGGCAATCACTGCTCCTGCTTTTATGACCTGTAAGAATATAGTTTGAGGGAATCTCAGCCTGGTATACATTTAACAGTAAACATGTCCTCACTGAGAATTCTCATTTTTACTCTCAGAGTGAAGATAATGTCACCCCCTTTTTGTCTGTCATGTGAGGTCTCCCTCTCTCCTTGATGCCTCAGACCCCTTAATACAGGTTATTTATTCCCTTTCCTCCATCATTCTGCACAATTTACAACCATGTAAATTCTTCATATGTGTTTTTACATTTTGGCCCTTTTTCCTCCTGATTTGTCTGATGTTATCTTGTTCATCTGTCCAGTCTCAGAAGAACCAAAATGAGGTATGAAAATTTCCCCTCTACTCCAACAACAAAGAGAGGTAAATGTCGCAGAATAACTGGTATCGATTGTTGAATTATAAATGGCATTCTGTTTTAAGTTAAGCACTAGTGAGATTGATTATATTGATTGAATCTCCTTTGAGTGAAATGATTTAAAATGACGTCCTTTTTTTAAAATGTATTTATTTTTCCTTTATTGAGGTAACATTGTTTACCACAGTGTATGATTTAGGGGATATAGTTTCACACCGCTTCAGACGTATGTTACCACACCACCCCCAGTGACTTGCTTTTTGGAAACCTGGGCATTAGATTCTGGACCACAATAACATCACCATCTACTACCCCATAATGAAGCCCTTCTAGAACCTTTCACCTGATTCCTCCTTTGACATCTAACTACAACTTTCCATCCTGAGATATTTAAATCAAAGCACCCAAATCATGTACTTTAACCATACATGCCCAATGCCTTCTCTCAAAGTTATTAGCCAGGTTAGTCAATTTTCCTACAGAGGAGTAGTGAGGAATCGAAAGAGTAGAGGTATATTTTCTAACAGCAGACATCTGCTTGCTCTGACCTGTGGAGACCTGCACCTCTCTGTCATATACCACTCTTTTGGGACTGTGACTAAGAGTTCTATTCCATACTGGAGTGCAAAGGTGGGCACATGACCCATTGCCATTCATAGTACCCCATAAACCTGGGGAGGGTAAAACTCTCAGGTAGGGCCAGTCAGAATCATAGGAGATTGACATATGGATAAAGACAACAGGGTCTAAGAGAGTCCTTTTTGGATCACAAGTTGTAAGGATATACCACTGTATCTATCAATATATCACAAGCTGCACAAGGAGAGAATCTGTGGCAAGAGATAGGAGAGGGGAATAGGGCTTAGAGAAGGAGTCCTGCTGACATTGTTTGAACCTTGTTCTTAAAGTGGGATCTTTCCTTGCACTTCTCAATATGGTCCCTTTTTTGATTATACTAGTTTAAGTTGGATTCTGTCACTTTTAATAAAAGGAATCCTGTATAATACAGCCATAAAACATGAGTAGGCATTTTTAAGCTAGGAAGGGAGGAGTTAATTTTCAGATAAGAGACATAGCATGGAAAAAAGCCTAAAAGTTTGAAATGTTCAGTTGTGGCTAAGATAATGCCAAACAAGAGATAACTGAAAATGAAAGAAAACTTTTTATTTAGAACATATTGTAGACATCTATTCTAAATAAGAGAATTTTTAAAAATGGAAAAAGGGCCTTTTATTAACATGGTAAAGAGAAGCCCAAACCAACAGTCACCATACTCAACTCCCTTTTAAACCGAAAAGAAAATCATGCCTGTTACTGCTGTTATTACTTAATATTGTTTTGGGTGTTCTGACTGGTGCGATAAGAATTGACATGGAAGTAAGAGGAATCAATGTTTGAAAAAAAGAGACAAAAATATTACTTACAAATGATGCGTGCCCAAGTATTTCCAGAAAAGAGAAATATTTATACATAAAATATTTTAAATAAACTCAATAAGAGATATGTATGATCTAAGAAAAACAACAAAATTTAACTCATTACCATACCACCCCCAGTGACTTGTTTTAAAAACTACAAAATGTAAACTGACTTTAATAAAGAGACATCTTTTGTTTTTCTTGAAACTCAATGCAGTCAGTTCTATAAACAGCATATGCATTTCTAAAAATCACCCAGTGATGCAAACTTAAGCTGTAAAAGCCACATAGCTTAAGGGTTAGATGAGGTTAGAGATACAACACTAAAAGTCTTTGCCAGTAATACAAAAAAGATAGGAGTTAATAAAAATGGTATCACAGTTTTATACGTGTTAAATGATAAAAAGTACATGAATAGTAAATATGGCTCTTTACATGAAAAGGAACCTCAAGTTTGCTTGTGGAAGTGGGTATTGAATGGTTTTAGCTTGTAACTGGTAGAGAGAATTATCTGAGATTTGACAGAAAGTTGTAACAAGGGATGTATGTGGATGGGTGTGACTTATAACACAAGTGGTGAATCACGGTAGCTGGTAGGTGTCTGCAGTGTGGGTGTGTCTTCGTTATGTATATTTCTGTATGCCTTGGTTTCTCTGGATGCAGTTTTCTGTACTTGCTTACTGTTTCCCACAGTAAGCAAAAAACGAAATCTGCATTGTGCCCAAATTGTTGCCTGATACCATCAGTGACTTTGGAACAAATTCTCATTTTCCAAAAAGTATTATAGCAGAACTGACTATAAAATCACTTTTACTTTGAAAAATAAACTGCTTGGATTACTTTGTAAAAGGAGCAAGTAGGCCTCCCCGGTGGCGCAGCGGTTAAGTGCTGCGCTGTGGAGCTGTTGGCAGCGGTGACGCGAGTTCGACGCCCGGCCGGGGAGAATCCCACATGGCGCGGCAGACCTCTCCTGCCTTGCCCGCTGCTCCACTCAGCAGTGTGTTTCTGGTCTGACTGTTCTGCTCCCCGCTGTGTCTCTGGTGAGCCCTCTCGCCTCCCCGCGCCTCTGGCCTGTACCCCAACTTGTATGTATAAATAAAAAATAAATCTTAAAAAAATAAATAAATAAAGGGAGCAAGTATTGCCTAAACACATATAGAATGATTAAGCACCTGTTCTTTAAAATGTTGTCCTGGTAGGGCCTCCCTGGTGGCTCAAGGGGTTGTCTCAGCAATATCAAGCTATTGCCAACCACTGTGGCATGAGTATGATCCCCAGCCAGGGAGATAACCCGCATGAGTATGATCCCCAGCCAGGGAGATAACCCACATGGCACAGCAGACCTCTCCTGTCTTGCCTGCTGCTCCCCTCAGCAGTGTATTTCAGTCAATTTCCTGTTCTGCTCCCCACTCTGTCTCTGGTGAATCCTCTCACCACCCCCACCTCTGGCCTAGACTCCAGCTCTTATATGCATAAATAAATAAATCTTTTTTAAAAAAGTAAATCTATAAAATAAAATGAAATGTTGTCTTGGGGAAAAATCTAGGGACCCATAAATGTGCATAAAAAGAGGACTGGTTGAATAAATTGTGGGCCATCCATACTTTGAAACATTATATATCCATTTAAAAGAGTGAGGTGGGTCCATGAGTACTGATCTGGAAAAATGTCCAAAATAGATGTTTAAGAAAAAGAAGAGTAAACAGCAAAAGAATATGTATGTTATAATCATTCTTATATTTTTATTTATTTATTTTAAAGATTTATTTATTTATGCATACAAGAACTGGGGTCTAGGCCAGAGGTGTGGGGGGGTGAGAATGATACCTCAATTTCAGGTTTTTAGGTCTAATCTACCAGCCAGGAATGGATCCCAGGCTGCAGTGGCAGCACTGAGTCCTAGTCTCTAGACCCCACTAATTGGTGTCTCCTGAAGCCACAGCAGGAACTTCACTGACATTCAGGCAAGCAAGCAAAAGGAGGCAAATTTGTTTAGAGAAAGAAAAAGTTTATTAAGAAGAAAAGGAACAGAAATGAAGTGGGACTCCCAGGTGGGTGAAACTGATAGCGGGGGGGAAATGGGACTTCAAAGTTGCCAAAGGCAGTGCCCAAATTGCTTACCGGTCACTATCTTGGTTCTGCACCGAGCACAATTGCAAGACTCCTCAGACTTAGGGAACAATAACAATGGGGTTTATTTAACAGGGAAAAGCAAAGAATTACTGAAGTCAACATATGGCCGTTTACCTTACTTAAAGCAATGTCCAGTCGTTAAGTCCCAGAAAAGTAACAAAGGTGGCATCTTCCTGCCACTGCTGATGTGGAGCTCCTCTTCCAAACAATAGGCCACATTTCCAAAATGGTGTCTTCCTTCTTCTGCAGATGTACAACAGCCAGAGTGTAGGCCACGTTTCAACTCACGAGGATGACACAGAACACAACTGGAGATGCTCCCAGAACTGCCATGGTGCCCCAGCACAGCACCAGGCCAACAACACTGTAAACAGCAACTACAGCAGCCAGATGGCCCAATACACTGCACTCATGCGTTTTAGTAAGGCGCCTGCTTCGGGCCTCTGTCTTCTTTCTTCAGCTGCAGTAAATACAAAACTGGGAGCAGTTTCCGTCGCTCGGCTACTTGCAAAGCCTCCAAAGTCACTGGCCCCAAAGTCACTGAAGATTTAAAAGCGTTTCTTCTTTTTCTACATCATGGCGACTGCTTCCTCTATTCCTTCAGCATGGCGACTGCCTCTTTCATTCCTACATCATGGCAACTGATTCTTCTTTTCCTTCAGCATAGCGACTGCCTCTTCCATTTCTACATCATGGCGACTGAATCTCCTTCTCCTTCATTCCCTTTTATTTCTTATCAGAGACTCCACCCCCCAAACTGCAAACTTAGCATTTTCCCTGGGGCTATTCATTCTCATCAGCAAACCCCCTCCAGGGGTCACTATCTTTACTGGACTTTGGACTCAGCCTTGTTACAGAACCAGGCCGTGGAGGGGCAAGGAAGCCGAATGAGCCTGTGTCTAGGGCATATTTAAACCTTTTTTCTCTATTCTAAAATCTCCTCATGGGGCCTCCCTGGTGGTGCAGCGGTTAAGCGCTGCGCTGTGGAGCTGTCGGCAGCGGCGACGCGAGTTCAACACCCGACTGGGGAGAATCTGACATGACGCGCAGACCTCTCCTGCCTCACCCGCTGCTCCCCTCAGCAGTGTATTTCTGATCTGCCTGTTCTGCTACCCGCTCTGTCTCTGGTGAACCCTCTCGCCGCCCCACGCCTCTGGCCTGTACCCCAGCTTGTATGTATAATTAAAAAAAATCTTAAAAAAAATAAAAAAATAAAATCTCCTCATCCTCTTTGTGATTGGCGCTCTTTGTGATTGGCGCTCTTTCTGTGGCTGTACTTCCCTGGGCAGCTGTGTTCAGCTTTAGAGCTCTTATCTTAGTCTTTCTTCCACTGCTCCTGTCCCAGTTCTCTTAAAATTTACTCTCCTTATTAACCTTAAAGTTTACGGCCCTCATTAGCCTTCCTGGATTTCTCTGTTCTTATCTGAGAAGCTTTTTTAACTCTACCAAAGTTCCTGCCTGCACTGTTCTTGAAGCTGCCTAATTAGCACCAATTTGCCTCGGACTCAAGAGGATTCACCAGAGACAGAGCGGGGAGCAGAACAGGTGGAACTAATGAGATACACTGAGGGGAGCAGTGGGCAAGACAGAGAGGTCTGCTGTGCCATTTGGGTCAGATCCCTGGGCAGGGATTGAACTTGTGCTGCACTGGATGCCTATAGCTTCGTAGTGCTTAACCCTTTGTGCCACCAGGGAGGCCCACATTTTCATATTTTTCAAAGGACAAATGTGTTTCAATTTTGTGTGTGGTTTCTTGTATAAGCATGGAATCTGGAAGAAAGCGAAAGAAATTGTTAACAGTGGGCATCCTCACATTGGGTGGGGATGGATTTTTTCCCCTTTCTCCCATGAACATATTTTGCTTCTGTAATTTTATTTATTTAGCTTCCATAATTTTAAAATTAAAAACTAAATTTAGTGTGCTGACCAAAAGTAGACACAGATGAGTGGAAAATGAAAAATTTCAGAACTGTATGTTAATATAGTTAAGAATTTACTTTAAGATAAAGTAGACATCATTAAATAGCCAAAAAAAGAAGAAGAATTTGTACTTTGAAAAAAACTCAAATGATTTATTTATACTATATACATAATATTGCAGTATATAATGTGTATTTTATGCACTAACGTAAATTGCAAATAGATTATAGAGTTAAGCGGAAAAATGAGGTATCATCCATAAAAGGGTGACCAGTTTTAAACTCAATTTTAAAAAATTCAAACTTATTGGTAACTTGAATAGCATAAAATATATCCATATACTGTTAGATCCATCAATTGTGAGCATTTGCCACATTTGCTTTCTCTCTCCCTCTATACACACATATTCATGCATGTACACATGTGCATGCACAAATTATTTTTACTGAATCACTTGTAAGTTCATGATAGTTCATGCTTAAATACTCAGCAAGTATCTCCTAGTATCAAGAATATTCTCCTTGTAACATCAATATTTTCATCTAACACATAGTCCATGATTCAAATTTCCCCTATAGTCCCAATAATTTCCTTTATAGCTGCTTTTTAAATTTCAATCAAAGTTCCAGTTGAGGAATATACACTTTATAATCTATGGATAAAATAGTCCCCCTGTTTTTCCTTTTGTCTTTCAAAATATCTGCAGAGTTCTGGCTAGTTGACTTTTGTCTTACAGAATGTCTCACAATTGGATTTGTCTGGTTATTTCTTCATGACTAGATTCAGCTTAAACGTTTTTGGCAAAGATATATCATGGATGATATGTACTTCTCATTACATCACATTTGTCCCATTACTTGTTATGCTAAATTTGATCATTAGGTTAAGATAGTTTCTCCCAGATCTCTCTATTATAAGGTTCTGTTGTAGGCAGAATTTTGGCCCCCATGACCTCTCCCAGTGAAAGTGTTACATGACATGGCAAAAGACAACTGTGCAGATTTAATTAAGTTCATCAATCCTTCAAACAGAAAAACTGTCTTGGGTTATTCCTGTGGGTCCAATGTAATCACATGAGCCCATAAAAGCAGAAAAGCAAAAGTTAGAGAGAATCAAAGCAGGAAAGGATTTGCTGCATGTCAAGGAAATGGGAATGTTGGCCTTACAAGTGCTTAGAACTAAATTCTGCCAAAAACTTGAGTGAGCTTTGAAGTGCATTTTTCCCCAGAATCAATATTTTGATTTTATCCCTGTGAGAAGCTAAGCGAAGACTCCAGTCACACATTGCCAGACCTACATACAGTGTGGAATAAAGAATTTGTGTTGTGTTAAGCCACCAAGTTTGTAGTAATTTGTTGCAGCACAAATATAAAACTCATAGTACCTTTCCCTTTGTAATTAATATGTAATCATGGGGTGATGCTTTGACATCATGTGACTATCCTGTTTCCTATTTTTCAAGGATCATCTATTGATTATCTTTTTTTTTATAAATATATATTTTTATTGTTATCTATGTATTTTACATTTTGTATTCCCCTTGGGTAGCCCACCACCAATTCACCCGTGATCCATCTCCGTGGTCCCTTGTGTTCTTTTCTATTCCATTTTGTGCCCTTTTCCTTCCCTCCCTCCGCCTCCCTCCCCCCCCCCACTGATTGTCTCTCTCCCACCCGGCCTCCCTATAGTCCTGTTATAAGTGAAACCATTCGATAGTTTTCTCTTTCTTTCTGGCTTATTTCACTGAGTATGATCCCCTCTAATTCCATCCATGTCGCTGCAAATTGCATGTGTTTATCTTCTTTCCATGCTGAATAGTATTCCATTGTGTGTATGTACCATATCTTCTTGATCCAATCATCTAATTTTGGACATCTGGGTTGCTTCCATACCTTTGCTGTTGTGAACAGTGCCGCAATGAACATATGGGTGCATATATCCTTTCGGATTAGTGTTTTTGTCTACACTGCTGGTGGGAATGTGGACTGGTGCAACCACTATGGAAGGCTGTATGGCGATTCCTCAGACTGCTAAACATGGAGCTTCCATATGACCCAGCAATCCCACTTTTGGGAATTTACCCAAAGGATATATTGATTATCTTTGCTTGAATTAAGTTATTCCTTTGCTAAGTCCAAAATGGTGATCTTCTAAGTCTAGCATTTCTTGTCCATTTATCAGTTGACGTTATCCTATAAAGACAAGATTCCCTTCACCTTTTGAAAGTTTTGCTATGATCCTATGAATTCATTGACCATTCAGTGTATATCCAGTACTATTGAAATTAAGATTCACAACTTTGAACATAAGATTTCAAAAGTTAAATATATTCACATTCTATGACTCAGGAAGTCCACTGCTAAGTTTATATACAGCAGGGATGTACACGTGCAGTAAAATCTTCATAACACCCTACTACTATTTATAATAGCTAAAACCTAGAAACTAACTAAAAGTTGACCAACAAAACACAAGGAATAAATTGTGACATATTCCCACAAAAGAATATTAAACAGTTGAGAATAATCTACAACAATGCACAGCAATATAAATGAATATCAAATAGCTAATTTTTAGTGAATTTCTTCAATCTCATAAAAGGCATCTACAAAAACCCAGTAGCTGGGCCTGCCAGGTGGCACAGGGGTTAAAGTCTCAGTGCTATCAAGTTATCACCAGTCACTGCAACATGAGTTCATTCCCTGGCCAGGGAGCTTCCCACATGGCAGCAGACCTCTCCTGCCTCACCTGCTGCTCCCCTCAGCAGTGCATTTCAGTCTACCTGCCTTGTTCTGCTCCCCACTCTGTCTCTGGTGAATCCTGTGACACACTCCCTCCGGCCCCCGCACTTGTGGCGTACACCTGAGTTCTTGTATGCATAAATAAAATAAAAAAACAACAAACCCATAGCTAACATTACACTTAATGGTGAAAAACTGAATGTGTTACAGGGCAGGGTGAGGGCACACTGGGACCCTCAAACCTGCCCGCTCTAAATGGTTCTGCCATCCGCTCCATCAAGACAGAACTCTCTAGTGCATAAGACTGTCAATAGAAAAGAACTTTAATACAATTAGTGTGGGAGAGAAGAGAAAGAGAAAGAACATAGTTTCCAAATCAAGCACCCAAAGTTACCCATCCCCTCATGGGTAAAACAGCCAAACATGGTTAGCCAAAAGCAGGGCCACTGAGGCCTGAAAGCTTGCCACAGGTCTAGGGCACCTTCTGGTAGGGGCCCATAGGAAAGGGGCAGAAGGGACGAGGCAAGTCTTGGAAGTGTGACAGAGCAACCCCAATGTGAAATGGGTTGGCCTGACTGTGGGTCCTCACTCACAAGCTTAAAAGGGACTTATAATGAGACTCAACTGCAGGCACACACTAAAAGGTTAATAAAGGGTTTATCTAGGGCCTCCCTGGTGGCACAATGGGTTAAGTCGCAGCACTATGAAGCTATCTGCAGCCACTGCAGCAGGAGAGTTCGATCCCTGGGAGCTTCTCACATGGCACAGCAGACCTCTCCTGCTGCTCCCCTCAGCAGTGTACTTCAGTCTACCTGCCTGTTCTGCTCCCCACTCTGTCTCTGGTAAATCCTCTCACCCCGCCCCCCACACCTCTGGCCTGCACCCCAGCTTGTATGCATAAATAAATAAATCTTAAAAAAATAAAGGGTTTATTTATAAAAAGGGGGAATGAAGAAATGAATAACCCAGGGAGAAAGAGAGACAGATAAATGGCTGAATGCATTCTACCAGTTTTGCTGAGCTGGAACTCCAGTAGCACTCTGAAAGCCAGCAAAAAGCCAAAAGACTCCTGAGGCCCACATATCTAGCTATATACCAAACCTGGCTGCTTAACTCCACCCTCACTTCCCAGCAATTCTCCCTTCAGTGGTCATGACAGTTTTTTTGTATTTAATTTTTTAAATTTATATATATTTTACATCATTCTTCCTTTTTGTACAACGTTTTCTTTCTTTTCCCAGGTATAGTCTCCCTAGAATTTCCACTACCAATTCACCCCTGCACCATCACCATAGTCCCTTGTGCTCTTCCCGCCCTTGTTTTAATCCCTCTCCCTCCCCCTTCCCTGCAGAATGTCTCTGATTTGTAGTTGTCAGTTTATTTTGTTTTGCTTTTTTTTTTTTTTGTTGTTGTTGTTTTTCCCTGATCATTTATTTGGTTCAAGGTGGTGGACATTATGGGATTTGTAGTCCTTGTGTTACAGGGCATCCTGATATAAATGGGGTGCCTGCCTGTGGGTTCACCCGTGTTCTTAAAAGGGACTTACAAGACTCAACTGCAAACACACACAATACAATTAACTAAAGGGTTTATTTACAAAAAGGGTAGGGAAAAAGATAAAGAATAAATTGGGGAATGCGACCTACCAGTTCTCCTGAGCTAAATCTTAATGGCACACTTGAAAACCTGGCAAGCCACAACCAGGAGCAATCGTCCCCCCCCACCAAGCTCACAGGTCTGGTTTTTAAATCCCCAAACCCTTTCTTAACTCCACCCTTAGCCCTCAGCATCCTTTCTTCGGTGATGATGGCATTCTGGGATTCCTAGTCCTTGTCTTGGATCTCTCTGGCTTGAGGTGGGGGTGGGGTCCTGGGACACTCCCCTTTCCTGAGGACCACCCTCTTACACTTGGTGTCTTGGATCTCTTTGGTTTGGGGTGGGGGAGGGTCCATAAAACCTATTTGTGGAGTTTGTTCAGGACATCCTTTTCACCCAACAGAAGGAAAACAGCAAAATCAAAATCAAGATAAAGGCTGCCATTGTCAACCTCCCCATGGGTCTCTCACCCACGTCTGTTTCAAGTGTCTCCTTCCATGTCCCCCAAACCCCTGGTACAAGTCCAAGGCCAAGAAGCAAGCACAGCATCTTCACAAGTCTTTCTGCTCCATGTGCCTCCTCCAGGTCTCCTTTTTTTCCTCTTTTTCTTCTCCCAGTCCTCTAGCTTCTTGCTGTTCAGCTCCACCCTTCCTTAGGTGGGGCAGGGAAGCTGGAACCTCCCCTTTCCCTGGTGATTACCCTGTTACAAATGCTTTTCTTCATGATCAGGAACAATAAAGGATGTCTACTCTCATCTCTTCTATTTAACATTGTACTGGAAGTTTAAGGTAAAGCAATTCAGGACCTCCCTGGTGTCCTAGGGGTTAAGTCTCAGTGCTATCACCAAGATGGCCTGATTTAATCCCTGGCCACGGAGCTAATCCACATATGGCACAGCAGACCTCCCATGTCTCTTCCGCTGCTCCCCTCAGCAATGCATTTCAGTTAATCTGCCTGCTCTGCTCCCCACTCTGTCTCTGGTGATTCCTCTCACTCCCTGAACCTCTGGCCTACACCTCAGTTCTTGTATGCATAAGTAAATAAAAATAAATCTTTAAAAAATAATAAGGTAAAACAATTCGGCAAGGAAAAGTATAAACAACGGCATCCAGACTGGAAGTGAAGAAATAAAGCTATTTCTATTTGCAGATGACATGATCTTCTCTATAGAAAGTCAAAAGGAATCCATTAATTAGAATTAATCAGTGAGTTCAACCAGATTGCAGTGTGCAAGATCAATATACAAATATCAGTTATATTACTATAGGCCCAAGGAACAAACTGAAATTCAGAAAATAATTCTATTTACAATAATATCAGAAAGAATAATATACTAACAAATAGATTTATCAAAGGAAGTACAAAACCTAGATTCTAAAAGCTACAAAGTGTTACTGAAAGAAATAAAAAAGGATTCTGGGTTACTATCTAGCTCCCAGCACTGGACACATTGTCCCTACTGACAAGTGCCATGCTGCTCTCACCATTTTCTTAAGCTTCCTAAATAAGCAGTCATATTGATGACAATGGGACCAGCCCCCACTGCCTGGTCCAGTCCCTCCCAGCCTCTCAGGCTAGAAAGGAGGTCCTTCTTTATGCATAATGCCCATGCAAGACAGGCCCCTCCTTTCAGAACAGCTCCTTCTCCATAACCCTGTGCATACCAAACCTGTGCCTCTATAGATATCTTGGGGAGAATTAGAACTTTATTCCTCACTGGGATGGGGCCTTGTCCCCTCACTGCTTTTTGACTGCACTGACTGCATTGAAGGAACAAAATAGAGCTCAGAATAGCCCACAACAGAGAGTGAGTTGCTGCCACTATAATTGATAGATTGACTATGATTAAAAAATTAAATTGGATACAACTTTAAAAAATTAAAGAAGACCTTAAACAAGGGAATGACATTCCATGTTCATGGATCAGAGGATTTGATATTGTTAAGATGGCAATATTCCCCCAAAACTGGCCTCTGAATCAAGGCAGTGCCCATCAAATTTCAGGTATCTTATTTGAAGAAATTGACAAGCTGATCATAAAATCTGTGCAAAAATTTAAGGGACCCAGAATAGTCAAAGCAATCTTAACACATCCTGCACAATAATGAACTCAAAATGGATCCAAGACCTAAATACAAGAGATTAAAAAAAACATAAAACTTTTGGAGGAAAAGTCGGTGTAAATCTTTGTGACCATGGATTAGATAATGGTTTCTTAGATGTGCACTTAAAGCAGAAGCAGTGTAATAAAAAAATAAATTGGACTTCATCAAAATTAAAACTATATACACATCAAAAGACATTATGAAAAAAGTAAAAAGGGAGCCCATAGAAAGAGCAAAATTATTAACAAATCTTCTATATGATAAGGGACTAGCATCTAGAGTATACAAAGAACTCTTAAAACTTAACCATAAAAAGACAAATATCCAACTAAAAATGGATTTGAATAGATTTTTCTCCAAAGAAGGACATCCAAACGGTCAATTAAAACAAGATGTTCAACATCTTTAGTCACTAGGGAAATGCAAATCAAAACCACAAGAAGATACTACTTGGCTCTCACTAGGATGACTATGATTTTAAAAAGATGGATTATTGCAAGTGTTGGTGGGGATAAAGAGTAACTGGAATACTTGTGCACTGCTATGGGAATGTGAAGTGGTGCAGCCTTTGTGGAAAACAGTCTATTAGTTCCTCAAAAGTTTAAACAGAAGGGCCTAGGGGTTAAGTCTCAGCACTATCACCACGACAGCCTGAGTTAGAGCCCCTGGACTCTTCTCCCACCTCTGGTCTACAACCCAGTTCTATGAAAAAAATTTTTTTAAATCTCACAATAAAGGAATAATTCTTAAAAAAAAGTTTAAACAGTTACCATATGATTCAGTAATTCCACTCCTAGGTAGGTACTCAAGAAAACATCTATAGAAAAACCGATATAGTAAAGTTTATAGCAGCATTATTCGTAATAGTAAAAAAACAAACAGGAAACAACTCAACTGTTCAGCTCATTCGTAGATAAGTAAAATAAAATATGGAATAAAATAAAAATATGGTATTTCCATACTATGGAACATTACTTGGTAAAAAAAGGAGTAAAGTAGTTATACGTGGTACAAAATGGATGAAACTTGAAAACTGAGATTCAGAGATATTACATAATTTGCTCAAGCTCTGTGGCCTAGCTGGGAATTTAACCCACATCTAACTCCAAAGATTGCACCCCTAATCACTGTGTAATGCTATCAATTATGTTGTGTGTTTTTTTTCCTTAACTAGATTTTGACAAATCTAGTTAGAAGGGCAAGGATTTTGTTTTATGTTCCCTTTGTAATTTCTTCATTAATATACTAACTGCTATACACATAGTGAGTGTTCAATAAATACTTACAGAATGTCTACATGGAGTTGCAACTAGTTGACAATACCAATTCAAAGAGTATTTAGATTTGAGACAAATCATGGGTGACATATTCATAATTACTTAAAATGGGTATTTAAGTCCACCCTTAACATTACCCTGAGATGTGTTGGTGGAAGAGAACCATACCTTCATAACTTGTTGTTCCATATGACTAAGAACTTATTGGTCTGAGTGGATTATGGGCCTGACACCTGGTATTATCGTTCTTTAATTCTTTGGCTCCTTTGCTGACTCTAAAAGGGCTGGTCTTTGTGCTGGTGATTCTTCCTATTTGGTTTTGTTTACTGCCACACCTCCTCTTGTGCATTTAAATTAAACACAGCACCTATAGGAGGCAGACACTGAATCTAACAAGCCAGCCTTTATCAGCAAGGTGGTGAATAAATAATTATGGTGTAATGTTAGGCCAGTCAAGCCTCTGAGCCTTACTTACTCATCAGTAAAATGGAATTAAATAAGCTCCCGCCTACAATATTTCGATGTTGTCAGATTTTCGTATTTATTAGCTTAACATTTATAGGCAGCTGGAGATATAATATGGAGAAACTGGGCCCTAGAATCTAGATGAGATTATCTGTGTACAGAGAGACAAAAACTGTATGATGTTGCTTTTATGTAGAATGTAAAGAGTAAAACAAAAATCATAGAAAACAGATTGGTAGTTACCAGAGGAGTGGAGGGTTGGGGGTGGGCAAAATGGGTGAAGGGAATCAAGAAGTACAAACTTCCAGTTACAAAATGAGTAAGTCAAGGAGTGTAATGTACAGCATTGGACCTATAATCAATATTATGATATTGCAAATTTGAAAGATGGTAAATAGACTTATTGTGATGGTCATTTTGCAAAGTATGCAAATGTTGGTTCACTATGTGATATATCTAAAACTAAAATAATGTATGTCAATTATACTTCAACTTAAAAGATTATCTGGGCCTGCCTAGTGGTGCAACGGGTTAAATCTCAGCCTATGAAGCTATCTGCTGCCACTGCAGCACGAGTTGGATCCCTGGCCAGAGAGCTTCCCACATGGTGCTGCAGACCTCTCCTGTCTCACCCGCTGCTCCCCTCAGCAGTGTACCTCAGTCATTCTGCCTGTTCTGCTCCCCACTCTGTCTCTGGTGAATCCTCTCACCTCCCCACACCTCTGGCCTACACCCCAGCTTGCGTGAATAAAAAAAATCTTAAAGAAAATAAAAAATAAAAGATTATCTGGTACAGGTGGCAGTTGAAATCACTTTCCACTCTCTTGCTGGCTATATTAGAAACACCCACAGTTGAGGGTGAGGGATGAGGGGTCAGATGATCGTGCATAATCTGGTATGGTTCTTGGGAAAGATTTCAAGGGTGAGTGAATCTCAGGTAAGAAAGAAAGCTCGAGGAATAGGAGGTGGAGCCTCCCGGTGTTATTTCCCTCTTCACCTCTCACCCCACCCCCACCCCAGCCAGTCACTGATTCTGACTTTTGAGGCACAGAGGTAAAAAATTCCTTGGGGTCTCTGACCAGAGCTCTTATTGTCCTGCTAATCCAGGAGAAAGGGAAAAGGCTGCCCTGCCCCCTTCTAGCTCCCTGCCACGTCTTGGTGTTGCAAATGACAAGCAGTCTCAGGCCCCACGCAATCCCTTTTGCAGAACCAAGGAGCTAGTGTGAGTGTGTGGTGTGTGTTGTGTGTAGAGAAGGAGGATTGGGGGTGGGATTTCATGACGTTACTGACTCCGCCTCTCGGTGTATATAAGGGGCGCTTGGCGCGCAACGACCCCGAGCAGCAGCTTTGAAGGCTGAGCAACTGAACTCGGCATCCCTAACCCAACTCGGTTTAACTCAGCTTCAACGAACCCGATCCGGGACTCTCCACAACCTGGGTTTGCAACTGCTGTCTGGTAAACCTTGGGGGCCGACACGTGTGTGTATGTGTGTGGTGGCGGTGGGGGGGATGGCGAGGGTCCGGGCTTACCTAGGATTCTCTGGCAACCAGAGCATGCAGTTGCATCAACGCGGCCATGACCTGTTGCTGGTGAAACCCCGACCCCCGGAGCCAAGGCTCACAGCTCCACCTCAGCCCGGACCATTTCTGGATGGGGGCATAAGAATCTGGAGCTGAGTCGGGGGCATAGGGTGGAACCCCTCCTTGCTGGTGTGAGCAATCTTGGGCTGCTCAGGGGCCCCTCTTGGGGCGAGTCTCCAAATCTTTAGATGTAGAAGCCCCGCCTCACTGTTGATGCTTGCTGGTCAGCCTGGCAGGGCGGGAGGAAGTGGGGGAACATTTGCTTACTCCCCTGGGCGGTGGCAGCGCCAGTTATGCGATGTGGGCTTGATGAGGGAGGGATAGAAAATGAATCATTGCTCACTTTTGATCTGCTGGCGAGGTCCATCCCCCCTCCCTCCGGACGACCTAATGGCCATGTCTTTTGAAGCCCTTAGAGCAAGCCCAGAAAAGGAATATTGGGTGTGAGAAAGGGGTTTTCCCAGAGTTACTGGCATCCCCTGGGTTGAATTCTATTAATTCCCAAGGAGCCACAGGCCAGGGAACCAGACACAGATTCTGTCTGTATCAGCCCCATATAGTTTTCCTGCTAGAGAAGACACTTAATATTGACTGATCACCCACCAATACTAGGTTCCAGGCAACTGTACTATAGAGGGCTTTCTTTTTTGAAATTAGTTCTTCTACAAACCTGCCAGATATTGTTATTCCTACTTGTATGGGAAGAAACTTGCCTTTGTCCCTTCAGCATCCTTTTCCCCGCTCCCCTCCCCCATAGCTCTTTGCCTTGGTGGGGTGGGTTTTGTAATTCCCTTTTAGAGTTTAGGCATAATGAGCCCTATTGAAGGTCTTTTGTCTTGCTTTTTACCAGATCCTAGCACCCTCCTCAATTTCAGTTAGAATGCTGTGGCAGACACTTCGCAGATTTGGTCAAAAGCTGGTACGCAGACGAACACTGGAGCCAGGCATGGCAGAAACTCGCCTTGCCAGATGCCTGAGCACTCTGGATCTAGTCGCCTTGGGTGTGGGCAGCACATTGGGTGCAGGCGTGTATGTCCTGGCTGGCGAGGTGGCCAAAGATAAAGCAGGGCCATCCATTGTGATCTGCTTTTTGGTGGCTGCACTATCTTCTGTGTTGGCTGGGCTGTGCTATGCAGAGTTTGGTGCCCGCGTTCCTCGCTCTGGTTCTGCATATCTCTACAGTTATGTCACTGTGGGTGAACTCTGGGCCTTCACCACTGGCTGGAACCTCATCCTCTCCTACGTCATAGGTGAGATGGTGGAGGGCGGTGGAGGGTGGGGGATGTGTGTATGCTGCACAGCCAGTGAAGGAGTTTTGGGTCGGGAAATCGGGTGGAATGGTAGAATTGTTCCTTGTACTTACCTCTCTGTCCTAGTTTCCTGAGTTGACTGGTTTTGGTTCTTAAAAAGTAAGAATACCCATCAAATATATGTAAAACAACCAAAAAGTTAAAATAACAGGGATTCTTGTGAGACTGGTATGAGGAAGGGAGAGAGGGGAGGAGAAAGGAAACTTGACCCCGTATTTCTTCCTCTGCTCCACCAGGTACAGCAAGTGTGGCCAGGGCCTGGAGCTCAGCTTTTGACAACCTGATTGGGAACCACATCTCTCAGGCCCTGCAGGGGAGCATCTCACTCCATGTACCCCTTGTCCTCGCAAAATATCCAGACTTCTTTGCCTTGGGCCTTGTGTTATTGCTCACTGGTGAGTCAAGCTGTAGGGATAATGGTGGGGTGAGCAAGGCTAGGAGGACTAGACCCGAGAAGGGCTTGGTGGAGGTGATAATAGAAGAGAAGCTGGGAAGGAATGATTGACATATGCAGGTGGGGAAACAAAACTTGTACAGAGGATTTTCTCATGGTTCTGAATACCTCTCTTCCACAGGATTGCTAGCTCTGGGGGCTAGTGAGTCGGCCCTGGTTACCAAAGTATTTACAGTGATGAACCTTTTGGTTCTTGGTTTTGTCATTGTTTCTGGCTTCATCAAAGGGGATCTGAACAACTGGAAGCTCACGAAAGAGGACTACGAAGCTGCCGGGGGAAGAGTCAATGATACTGATAGGTTAGGAGATTCATTCTCATGAGATGCTGATCTGGGAACATGACAGGGTGGGGGTGGAGGGGGCAAGGGAGCCATTTTGAAGGGTTCTGGTTTGAGAGTGAAGAGGAATGAAAGCTTAGGCCTTTGAAGAAATACCTACTAAGTAGTTTCTTATTTGGGGAAAGGTACAGAGGTAGCTGAACTCAACCTTACCTTTTCTATCCCTTCTTCCACTTTAGATTGGGCCCTCTGGGTTTTGGAGGATTCATGCCTTTCGGCTTCGAGGGGATTCTCCGTGGAGCAGCCACCTGTTTCTATGCATTTGTTGGTTTCGACTGTATTGCTACCACTGGTAACAGTCATTCCATTCTGTCTGGGGCTTGGGCACAGGGTGTGCTCAAGCTGCATGCAGATTGGGGGTGGCAGAGGAACAAGCCTGCTTCTCTGCTTCAGAACCTGTACTCCTTCCTGCAGGAGAAGAAGCCAAGAATCCTCAGCGTTCCATCCCCATGGGCATTGTGATTTCACTGTTCGTCTGCTTTTTGGCATATTTTGGTGTCTCTTCAGCACTCACACTCATGATGCCTTACTACCAGCTTCAACCTGAAAGCCCCTTGCCTGAGGCATTTCTCTATATTGGATGGGCACCTGCCCGCTACCTGGTGGCTATTGGCTCCCTCTGTGCTCTTTCCACCAGGTCAGTGTCAAATGTTCATTCTTGGCTCAAGGGTCTCAGGTTCTAGCACTGAGTACCAGAGAGTACCCCTTCAAAGAGCTTCAAGGGGAAGGTGGAGACTCCTTAACCGCATGGGCTTGGGGGAGAGACCCCAGTCAACTCATGTCACTCTGGGCATTCTGCTCTCCAGCCTCTTGGGCTCTATGTTCCCTATGCCTCGGGTGATCTATGCGATGGCAGAAGATGGCCTCCTGTTCCGTGTCCTTGCCCGAATCCATACCGGCACACGCACACCTGTTGTGGCCACTGTGGTCTCTGGCATCATTGCAGGTGAAAAATAGTCTTTCCCCTCCCCCTAGCTTCACCAGCTCCCTTAAGTTTGCTCTTCCTTCCCCTCATTTCTTTTTTTCTGCTCATCAATTTCAGCATTCATGGCATTCCTCTTTGAACTATCTGATCTTGTGGACCTCATGTCAATTGGGACCCTGCTTGCTTACTCCCTGGTGGCTCTTTGTGTTCTCATCCTCAGGTGAGCCTTTCTTCCTCTGCATACTGTGATTTGGGTTTTTATTATTCTTTGATAATAAATGATAAGGACCTGTTCCTTCTCTCTCCTACCTTCATCATCCTGGCTCTCAAGGAATCTGGGTATCCCTTCCTGCCCCGAAGTGCTTTAACCCTTACTAGTGATGAGGAAGGTTAAGCTGCTTGAGAAAAGATAACAAAGTGGTTAAGGGTTGTTAATATTGCCTTCTAACTAACTCTTGCCTCAGGTATCAGCCTGACCAGGAAATGAAGAATGGGGAAGATGAAGTAGAGTTGCAGGTGGAGAAAATACCTGGAGCAGAGCTGACCCTACAGGGACTATTTTGTCCACTCAACTCCATCCCTACTCCACTCTCTGGCCAAGTTGTCTATGTTTGCTCCTCACTGCTTGGTGAGCAGTGGGATTTTAATCTGGGGTGGCTTTGATGTCAGCATGATGGGGGAGGAGGGTGTATGTGACATTTGGTGGCAGAAGAACTAAAGATAGTGGAAGGGGGAGAGGGAAAGCTAACATCTTAACATGTTGATCTCGAGAGTTTGTTTTAATGTTTCTCGACTTGACTCTTGAAGTGCTACTGCTTACTGTTCTTGGCTTGGTGCTGGCCCAGTGGTCAATTCCACTGCTTTCTGGAGACCCTGTGTGGATTTCAGTGGTTGTGCTGCTCCTAATGCTCATTACCGGGATCACTGGGGTCATCTGGAGACAGCCACAGAGCTCCACTCCCCTTCATTTTAAGGTAAACAGTCTCTCTTCCACTGCCCCTCCTCCAGGCACCAGATACTTTATGGTCTTAATATAGGGTTCATGGATAAGGAAGGAAAGAGAAGATACCTAGACCCAGCGACTTCTCTGACCCTCTGCACTTCCTTTCTTGTTCCACTTCTCAAACTCTGTTTATTCTTGGAGTTCTATATGAGGTACACCAAATGAGAAGGTTCTGAAATATACAGTATAAATAAGAATTGGATTCCCTTTGCTGGCCTGGGCAGGTTAGGAACCTTTATTTATTTATTTATTAAAAAGAATTATTTTCATTTATTTATGCATACAAGAACTGGAGTATAGGCCAGAGGTGCAGGGAGTGAGAGGATTCATGAGACAGAGACGGGAGCAAAACAGGGGGATCTACTGAAATACACTGCTGAGAGGAGCAGTGGGCGAGACAGGAGAGGTCTGCTGTGCCATGTGGGCTAGCTCCCTGGTCAGGGATTGAACTCATGCCACAGTGGCTGGTGATAGCCTGATAGTGCTGAGACTTTAATCCCTGCACCACCGGGGAGGTCCAGGTTAGGAATCTTTAAAAGCTGGGTCACTTTGTGATCTTACAAAGATTTTGCTTTGTCCCCAGGTACCTGCTTTGCCACTCCTCCCAGTACTGAGCATTTTTGTGAATGTTTACCTTATGATGCAGATGACAGCTGGCACCTGGGCCAGATTTGGGGTCTGGATGCTGATTGGTGGGTATCCACTTGGGACCATTAGGCCTCTTGGCTATATACTGTACTAACTCCTTTATCTCTTGGTCTCGAGTAGACCTATTAAGCCTCCAAAGGTCACTATTTCTCCATCTCACAGATACCTTTTTCCCATTAGGGTTTGCTATCTACTTCGGCTATGGGATCCAGCATAGCCTGGAAGAAGTTAGGAGTGACCATCCCCCACTCAAGTCAAGAGCCCAAACTGTAGACCTTGAACTGTAGTCCCTGAACACACTTGATTTGACATCATCATACCTGAATGCTGTTTGGGCATCCTGCACAATAATGGAAAATATTCCTGGTTCCACGGAGAGTTAAGCCTGCTATGGTATGTTGGTGGTGGAACACTAGCAGAACTCTGTATTTATTGTGGAGTGAAGGATGTATCTTTGCTGTTTCTAATCTACTTTTTTTTTACTCTTTTTAATTGTGTCTGCAACTGCTTACTGACTTTTCAAAAATTATTAAAAGAAACATGGAAAGGAAACTATGTCTTGTTCTTTGCTTGCCAGAGATGATGAGAACAGAGCCTGACTTTCAGTATGGAGAGCTTCAGAGAAGTATTCTTTGTTTGCTCCAGTCACCATAAAAGTACCTGTTGTGCCTGTGTGTGCTTATTGGCTCAGGGTTGAAGAGGGTGGTATTGTAAGTAACCATAAAGTCTAGTCACCCTTAAAGGAATGGTCTTGAGATATGTTTTCCCCCGTTACACTACAGGTTAGGTCCTGAATATAAGTAGACAGCAACACTCTTCTCTGGGATTTGGGGGTGGACTCTGATCTTAAGACTGGCATTGGTCAGGGCCTACACTGAGACCATTGTCTTCTGTTCCACCCTTTCTCGTTGGACAAGTCCCAGACCCCTGTGAATGCCTGGGCAACAGAAATTTTGGCTGGGGTGTTTGACAGTGCTGGGAGAAGGGGTGGAAAATGGGCGGGGTAGGGGGTGCTTGGTAAAGGACTGTGTATATGTATAGATGCTGATTGCTACAGGAACAGAGGTCAGAACTCTGCTAAGAAGCAAACTTCTGGACTTTCTGTAAAATGCTATGCTCTATGCAGGGTCCCGGGGATACAAACATGAACAAAATAGTCCCTACCCTCAAGGAATTCACAATTCAGGGGCTGGAGAGGATTCATCCAGGTAAACTTGAAACAATGTGATTTAAACTAAGGCAGGTATAAGTGTTGAGTGCTGTGGAAGCATAAAGAACATGCTTGACTTGAGTCTCAAGTAGGTACTTATGAAGTCGATTCAGGGGAGGGCTTGTCTGTCAGCAAAAAGTATACATGAAACCAAGAAGTATAAAGAAGCATATTATATTTACAGGTATGATATACAATTTAATGTGGCTTGAGGGTGGAGTATATAGGGTTGTGGTGAAAGAATATATGAATGACCTCAGATATTGAGATGTGTGTGTGTGTGTGTGTGTGTG